>JBBPTE010000009.1:13470-71413 GCA_038093935.1 Tylopilus cf. pallidocervicolor | reverse complement strand
GCCTTTTTCCTGCCAGCGAGCACATACAAACTGTCCAGCTTGGCCGCGTACATCGCGAACCGCCTCGCGTCTTGCTCGTCGTCCCATGGAGCGAGGACGTCCCCAAGTTCCGGTGCCGCCTGCATGATCTCTGCGCGCGCCTGCTTGGCGTATGGTAGTTCGTAGCGTACGAGGAAATGGAACGAGACGAGGTCGGACGGAGTGTCCGTCCTGGAACGAAGTTGGTGGAGCGTTTGCAGTCGGGCTTGTTCGTCCGCTAGTCTCTCTTCGATCGTGGATGGTACATCCATTCTGCGTGACGATGACCACGCCAATGCGAGCCATGTGCTCGTGAGGTCTGCCATGGCGAAGGGTATGAAGGACACCAGGGCACCGATAAATGCCAAAGAGGTGTTGTAGGCGTATAATATGTGTCGGTAGAGTGAAGGGACGCGAACGGGTTGGACGCGCCGATGGGTGAGAGGGACAAGAGAGCGGGATACCCTCTTTGTGTTCGAGGTCACCGTAGCGGGTTCCAATACCCGTAGGTAGGGCACTTCTGGGTAATATCCAGTCCCAAAGACGACATAGTCAACATCGTCGATGGTCCGGTCCTTCAAATGAACAGTAATAGTCCCATTCGTATTTATGCTATACCGCAGGACTGGGCCAACGTCCTCGATGCGGTCGTCGGGGAGGGACGGGAAAATAGAGACACGACGTGTTGAGCGATAAACGGGAAGCTGAGCGACCGGTGCAAGTTGCGCTGCCATATCGTTGGCTGAATTGGCGTTGCCTATAACAATGACACGCTGCCGAGGGGGAAAAGGTTCAACACCGGTACCGGTCAACCATAAGACATCACGGATCATACCTTTCCTTCGTAACCACCAGGACCCCTCCATGTCTTTGCATGCCGAACTCTGCCCGTCTGTTTGACAACATCGAGACCTTCGGCGGTCGGATAATGCGCATTGTCGTACCACACCGTCGTGACGACGACTGCGTCCCACCGCTCCTCCTTCCTGACTCCATCCCTCTCACCTTTGCTCCAATCGGTTATGACAACTCTCCATCCTCCACCCTTTTCAGCTTCGATTTCTGCAACGTCTACAACCTCATGATGGAGTCTGATCTTTCCACGTTGGAGCAGAGGACGCGCAAAGGTGGCAAGATAATCATAAGTCTCACGAAGCGTAGGAAACGGCTGGTTTTCTCCCGGTGGTGCAGGGAACGGATACCCTGAGAAGGACAGGAATTCAGGAAGTACGTTTCCGATCAAAGCGGGATACGCCGGGGTAGGCCAGCGTTCGTCGCCCTTTGCATGTTTGTCCAAGGGCTGATACCTTTGTAGAGCACGATCGCACTTTTTATTCCAGAAAAACACGGAGAGCTGGACTCACCAAACACCGCCGATGTTATCTCGCCGTTCCACGAGTTGCACGTCCTCGAATTCGCCGCGTTCGAGGAGGTTTCGTAGGGTTACAAGACCACAAGGACCTCCCCCGATGACCAGGACTCGCCTTGGGTCTGTCATGGTCGATAGCGGTGATGAGACACCGCCTTCATCACCGTGCAGTTTCAGTCTGGCCCGTTCATGCCATAACTTCGCCGTCCACGTGTTCGTTGTGTCCGAGTTCTGGGCCCCGCTGTAATTCAGTTCATCAAGTTCGCGCTCTACCCGCCGGGTCACGGCGTGTCGTTGACTCGGAGTAACTTTCGTCTCCGTTCACGTTTCTTGGCCAGAGTTCCCCGTTAATGACGGGACTGTCAAGCGGTGCGCGGGCCAGTCGACCTTCTGGGATGCATACGTGGATAATGATAACATAAAGGGACAAGTAACCTAAATAAGTCCTTCACTTATCCTACGTCACGTCGCTCTTCTGCCTGGCTCTTCGTAAAGAGTCATCACACAATTATTCACGATACGTAGAAAGAGTATACAGGGACTTCATCATGTCCAGAAGGTGTATAGGGATACTTAGTGTTACATATAGCATCGAATCGTATATACAAATGGCATTAACACACAGAGCAGATCAGGCCCAAAACTCAACTAAATAATCCAAGCTTCTTGAATGTGTCCGTCCATTTGATCGGGGTCCTCCGAATCCCCTCCCTATCAACCTTTGATAAATGGAAAGTTCCTGGCATCTTCAGCTCTGAAAGATCTGATTCGATGCTCCCCACAGTTGTTTGAGAATGAGGGGTGTCCACAGGATCAACCGACAGGTCCCTGTGAGGGACTAACACTGTCTTCTGCGCCTCAGGTTCTTCTACCTGCCCAAAGCTCGACCCCGCCCAACTCGACTCCTCCGTGTTCGTATCACCGTGATCGTCCTTCAGAGCAGCTTCACTACCTCCAGTCAAGCCATCATCAGCAGAAGAAGAACCCTCCACCTTACCCTTGTCCTCTTTTTCAGCTTCCTCGGGTCCAGTAACCTTGACGTTGACGTTCGATCCTGGGTCAGAGCTCCCAAGACTCAGCTTCGTGAATGACTCTGAAGCGTCGCTTGGGCTCCCGTCGTGGGACGGATCTTCGCTACTGACACCGCTGAGACATTCAGCATCAGAACGGATGTGATCCCTTCCCCATCCTCCACTGCCAGCGCTCGATGCACTCGATGACCTAGAGTGTTTGCCAAAGCGGTGCAGGGCACGTGCAGAAGCGATGGCAGAGCGCCACCGCTTTTTGGCATCAAAGTGTTCCCGTAAGCCAGCAGCGACGTCGTGTTCCGTGGATGCCTCATGCGCTGTCAACCACTGGACATTTGTGAGTGAAGTCACATCATCCTAGGGAGTGAGACCATGGCTTACGTGATTATCATAGGCTTCAAGTGCGGTCGGTCGTCGCATCGGATCCGGGTTAAGCAAGGTTTTGATGAAGATCTTGGCTGTATGTTTGTTAGCCAGAAGAAAAAGAAATGGGCATCCAAAGCGGGAACTTCACCTTCATCGGATATCTTGCTCCAATAACGTTCATGAAACTCGATTCGGGCTTCGGTAGTCTCCCTGATCATCTCCCTCGCATCTTCCGCTCTGAATGGTGAATACCCGCACAACAAGACATATGTGATTATCCTGTGTGATGCACAGGTATCATTGGCATGCTGTGCAGTAAAGAAAGTGCCACCTACCCAGTCGACCACACATCAACAGCTTTGCCATGCCCGGACTTGTTCAGAACCTCAGGTGCAACATAACCAAAGCTTCCTGCCAATGAATGCAGCTGCTCTCCCGGAGAGTGCAGGTGTTTGGCACTGCCAATCGACCCTTTGATGTCAGTAGCACGCTTAAAAGGAAAGGGGATACAGACGTACATTCCAAAATCGGCAATGACAATGTCACTGTTAGGGTCCTTTGTTCGATAGAGAATGTTCTCAGGTCTACAATTGCGCATTATAGAACATATCAAGAAAAATAATAGATATACGTACTTGAGGTCGCGGTGAACGATGTCGTGGTCGTGAAGGTACTTCACTCCTGACAGTACCGACCTAGAATTATGAGTTTAGTACATCCGAGACTGTGACATCCCATTGACACGTTAACCGAGATAACGAACCGAATAACAGAAACGGCATCTTTTTCTGTGAACTTGCCCCTTTGTAAAATCCGTTCAAAGAGTTCGCCGCCAGTCGCAAGCTCAAAGGAAAGATAGTATTTACTTCTGGACTCGAACCAATCATAGAATTTCACCTAAAGGACGGTATGTCGATCAATCGACGATCCTGACTCGGAGACAGAGAGAACGGAAGAGACGGACGATATTAGGGTGATCAAGACCTTTCAAGACCTCCATCTCGCCCCACACAGCCTCTTCGTTTCCCTTGACTTTTTTCTTGGGGATCACCTTGAGTGCAACCTCTTTCGTGGTCACAGCGCGGAAATTTGGCGAGGAGAAACCTGAAGTACGATGCAAGGCCGCACTAAAGAGAGGGATCGTCGAGTGACCATGGGGTGGTTCGATTGGGCTGGGGCTAGGAGACGCGGGTGCACCCTGGCGAGCTATGTCGATCTGATCCGCTGGAACATGCCACGTCGCTTTCTGTGAAAACGATAGAACAGAAGGGAACGTCAATTGTCATATCTCGATGGAAACGACCTGGACCTATCACCCAGCAGGCGCCAACTACAACATGCCATCATATGGGTAGTATCGCACGACTTACCACTACTCTTCCAAATGTACCAGTTCCGAGCACCTCGTGTACTTCGTATAGTTGCTTCTTGACAAAGCTGGGTGGCTGGGGTAAGAGCGCGTCTTTCAGTGATAGATGTTTCATGTGCGATGTTTCGATGTTGCGCGTAATTGCCCTGGGTCGGGTAGAAATTCCCCGTAAGTAGTAAAACCTGATAACTTCAAAGAGGGTCGCAAAGATTTGACAGCTGGGACGAGTCTCAGGTTGGGTGGAGTAGGGTAAAGAAGAACAAGACCTTCCAACAACCACTTACACAGCTTACGGGTCTTATTTGTACCGTGCCTCGAGATGCAGCGGTGCAAAATCAACAAGTTACTGTAATACACGGAAGAAGGCATATCACTATCGATACAATTCGAAAAAAAAGAGTCATTAATACAATGTCAGACGAGAAATAAGACGATGCTAATGGCAGACATCCTGTCATTCCTTCAAATGAAGTGCCCAAAGCCGACCACCATCCCCACCAACGCCCCCATCTTCCAGTAGTTTGCTCCGCCATTTGCCATTCCTCCAGACGTCGGGGTCGAGGTAGAAGTGCCCTGGGCGATTGGTCCGGTCTCCGTGGTAGTATGAGCTGCGACAGACGTCGCAGAAGCAAAACTGTTTAACATGTGAGTACAAAAATCAAGCTCGACAGCGAAGCTTACGCAGAGCTCGCAGCTGCGGCGTTTGAATTCGTGTCGAGCATCACACCATTGACGATGTGAATAACACCGTTTGACGTCAATACGTTCGGCTCCACAATCTGGACTTGATTGGACCCTCCAACTGAGACAAAAGAACCAGTGGAATTAGCGGAAAAGGCAAATTTTTGGCCAGCTGCGGACGTATAAGTGCTCCTCGGAGATATCTCGGTCGAATAAACGGATGTTCCGTTGATCACCTATTTAAATGATCACATGAACATGTATAACCAGCAGGAGGAAACGTGCGACCAACGTGGTTGGAAAGGACGTCTCCTAGTGCTGTTACGTTGTTCGCAAGACCAGCAAGGGAACTCTGTGCCGCTTGTACACCCGCATCATTTGGTACAAACAGAGTGACACCATGTGCAGAGCTTATTGCATCGAGAATAGAAGAACCATTCAGGAGTTTCGTAGACTGCAGAAAAGCCGCGGCAAGTGTAAGATTGTAAGCCGAATTGTTCAGAACGGCAGAAACATTTGGCGGCGGAACCAATACAGAGTCGATCGGCAAGATTGCAGTGTTGTCGTAGTTGGTCGTATTCACGACTGTGATATTTGACCTAAATTTTGGCAGATTAGAGAGAACAAAAGGAAGCAATGAGTACTACCCCTGGTTCATGACAAAGAGTGAACCATTTTCTGACTTGGACCACACAAGGACTTGGGACTGGTTTCCTTCAAGCATGACGAAGTTGGAGTCATTGAGGAGGGTGCGTCCGATTGTCACATTGGGATATGTCTGTGTCTGGTTGACGAAGTTACCCGAGACAGTGTGATACGAGATAATATTCGCCAAGGCCGTCTCATTGTTAATGTCTACGGCGGATACTGGGTACATTGTTAGAAATATGGAATGAGCCTTTGAGAGTAACACATACAAGCTTTATCTGAGGGAGCAAAAATGGTCTTGTCTCCTTGGGATAGCTGATTCAATACCTGTTGGCCAGTAGCGGTCCCATTCAAGGACGCCGTAGCGTTGGCAAGTTGATCAAGACCACTCGAATTGAGGGCCTGTAGAAGGCCCGTGAGATTACCCTGTGCGAGCACGAAGGAAATAAAAGCGAGTAGCGTCAGTGCACGGGCAAACATGATTTGAATCGCAGACATAGAGGGGCTCCCTTGGTCTTTTTCACCCCTTGCCTGATGACGCAATGCGCAGCGGGTCATCAAAATTGTCAGCAGAAACCTCTCCAGTCACTAAACATTTTACAAAATAGGCTGCATGTGATGAGCACGCATGCTATGTCAGTGGTCCTGGATGTGGAAAGGAGCTCAGAAGCATGTCGATTGCTGAGTCAGTTTCATAGTAACATAGGACGCAGAAATGGTTGTTCATCCCGCATGGCACAATTACCTCTGCCTCGAAGAAGTGGCATGGACTGCATTCCAAAATCCAGCATGGCAACCCACATTTGCGTTTGGTTATCTATATCAAACTTCGCTAATGATCCCGCGAACGGTGCCTACCCGGCGAATGCCGGCGTACTAAGCTCATTGCGCCACAGCGGATTTTCTTGACAAGTCACACGCTCCGCTTCCAAAGCTCAAGGAAAAGCCTTAGATTATTCAATGGCACGTCGCGCACCTCCTCAAAACGCAGCCATATTTGGTGTGCCTCCACCGCGACGCACCCTCAATGACCCCAACGAGTCTACCTTCTCGCGGTTCGTCCGGGAGGAAGTATTTGCGCCAGAGAAAATCATGGGGAACATCAACATACTCACAGCAGTGGGTGTTTTCGTGGCAGGAGTGTTTACGGCGAGGACATGGGGAGATCTTCTAGTACCTGCATGACTGGGTCGAGGGTTCGTAGCCAGGTGGCCGTGTTAGTTCGGGCATGACGTTCCACAATGGCTGATAATGTGAGTATCATGCTCTTCCGACGCTGAAGAATTTCTGACCCGATCCCATGTAGTCTTCTCTACGTGTTTTTCATTTTACCTTTGCAGTCGTCCCTCTACACACAAAAAATAGCTGTATCCTTCCGTAATGTTGTCCGCAGTCATAGAGTGGACAACAAGCACGAATACATGAAACCACGCTGTGAATGTTCTTCGTGGAATTCTGATTTCGCAGTTGACCTGTTTCGACAGCCCACGGTAAATAGTTTCAAAACCATAGGATCACTTCCGCTTGCAGTGGCCAAAAAATGCTACCACCGCCGGAGTTAGTTCTCGTGTTGATTTCTCTCGCGCTCTAGTACTTGGAAAGGAGGTTGTCCTATTCCAGACCGGATTAGTCAGTACCGGCATCCGTTTGCCCGACTTATCGGGTAACTTGCGAACAATAGAGTGCCGTAGGCTCGTAGCGAATGAATTGCTTATACCTTCGTTGACATATTCGGAGTCGGTTGTAAGGTGTGCTTGTCTCAGATCTGTTTCCCCAAACTGCAAATCTTGTTCCAGGAGATTCACACATTTGCCACATACAAGCGCGGATTCTACACCCCGAACTCTAACGCCCGCGTGGTATGTGTCGCATGCATTATGTTGGGAGTCTTACGGTAGAGAATTTCGGAATACTTGGATTGGCCGCCCATCTCACGCTTTGGGTTCAAGCTCAGAAATGACGCCCGAATATCAAACTTGGTTTTTTCCTGCTTCTTGTCACTGGAGTAGGGAACAATGATTCAATTGAGTCCGCAAAAATGGAAGGCCTCATGACTTATTGCAGCCCTGTTTTCTCTCATGACCGCTGACTCATGCAGGTACCTCAGTCGTTGGCCTGTTGATTCAGAAACACGTAGACACGGAAATGCCCGTGAACCCGAATGTTGGTCACGGCCTCCTTTCCCCCTCACTGAGCCTTGCTTTTCTCCACCCTGTCAGCCATCTCAGCCCATACCTTAGTTCGGGCGATCTATCAGCCTAAGTTCCAAGGACGAGTACACACTCGCTTATGCTCAGCACCGTCCCTCGCTGTGCAAGGTAGATATTATTGCCCATATGCCTTCTTGCGCCATCTCTATATTATTATGCTCGGAGCAGGACGCTACAATATCCCTTCAGAATGCAAGAAGTGCCACACAGACGTAGTGACATCCCCCTCGTCATCTCTCAAGTGCAAGCCTTAGAACTATTCCGCAAACCCGTCCGAAATGGTGGTGAGACCCGAATATAAGAAAAAAAAATGCCGGGTCACAACACGCTTGTTCGACCGGTTCAACGTATTTCGAACTACCTGGGGGATTTTGATTGTGGCGTTACCGTTCAATTGGTACAGCCATACATCATGATTTTATCTGTCGGCTATCGTAGTCTCCGGTCACTTGTCTTTGGATCATTGGGGAAAAATCGTACGAACCAGCATTGTTCTCCACGGTAGTCGTGTCGCTCACCATTATGTGCGTAGGGCCTTGCGAATCTCACGTACAGTCCGATTTTGCCGCGGAGGGAGGGGGGACAAGGAACACGTCCAACCGACTACATGCAACACAACTCACAAATTCCTGGGTGAAGACAGACCGACACAGCATGCAGACCCAGATCGAGATGATTCCCATATGATTCTCGCATGTCGACGCTTCTTGGGCTGTTGAGAGGAATGATCCTCCTCCCTCCGATCACAGGGCGAAGAAGGTGAAGAGCTTACGGGTGTGTGCGACAATCTCCTGTCCTATTCGCGTTTCGAAACCGAGGCGTTTTCTAGCCGCGGACTTAGCCGTCAATGGGTCAACCACCGTGAGGTGGGCAAGGGACCGTTGTTCTCGCCCGAGCCTCATCTCCATTTGCCCTGTTGTGCACAGGGTCCTTGTTTCGCTGCACCGCGGCCTTGGGTCACGGCGGTTTCCCGACACAGCAATGCAGCCATCCACTCACCTCGTGTTGGCACGTTTTGCTCGGGGCCTCCTATCCACCGCTATGTACCCACTCGATCCCGGTGCACCACGCACATGATCACGCATTACCACACCAACCGCGCCTTTTTAATCTTGGGAGTGGAGCGCAAGAAGCAACGACGGGTCTGGAACCTCAGGGGATACGGGCGATGGAGGGAGGAGTGTGTATGTGTACTCTTCGTCACCCATGGAGAAGGAACTTGCACCGAATGTCAAAGTGTCAACATATTCTTAGCCCTGATTGCGTTTGCGCTCGAATTTGAAGGCTTGATCGTCGACACCTTGCTAGGAAGGTCGGGTCATGATCGAGCAGACAAACAACTCCGTGAAGCGCAACTACAGTACGATCGGGGTAGATTATCGGTTTGCGCAGTTAAAATACATTGCAGGACAGACAAGTAGAGCAGCACGATGCGACGACAGTATGGCGAGGGCAGTAAAAGAAATCAAAAACAGAACGTCCTGAGAATCGATGTATGGATGTCCAATCCAAAAATCTATATGCCGATGACAACATCTCTTTCTAGGCGCTTTATCTCTCCCTCGACCAGTAGCGCATTTGCGAGGAGTCTCCCCCGGATCCGGCGGGGGGTGGTGGGTGGGTTGGGTGGGTGTGAGGGTAAGGAGACATGGTGTGGCTGGAAGGGAGTGTGATGGCTCTCGCTTGCTGCTGGTATGAATCAACGGTAGGAGACGAACTGGAACTGTACGCTTGTTGAAGAGACGGATATGAACGTGCTGAAACGGGGTTCCCTGGAATCGATGGGACAGCGCCATAATGCTGGGACGGAACAGAAATAGGTGGGACAGAAGGCGACTGGAAAGCCGTCTGTGCGCCGCTCTGTGCTGGATAGAATGGGGAATTGAGCGTTGGGAAACCGAAGCCTCCCGTCGATGGTCCCGAGGAGCTGGATGAAGGTATTCCCTCAGATGTGCTTGTAGCGGTCCAGGCATGCGATGGCCCAGGCTGAGGATACCCACGGTGTCTGTCGTCGACACCTTGACTGCCTTGCGACCATGGCTGGACCTGGACCCGACTTTGCTCGTCCCTTGCACTGGACCATACTTCTCCTGTGGAACTCGATTCCGGGAAGTAGGTCGACGAATGTGCATGGTGTTGTTGAATAGTCAAGTAGGGATGGTAATAAGTTGCACCGTGCGAGTCCGATCCGCGAGAGACGGACGAGATAGACGGTGCCAAGGCAGTGTCTGGCGTGGCACGACCAGGGCGAGACATATAGGAAACTCGCGTGTCACCAAGGGGACGGTGGGCCACATCAGATGGCTGGTAGCTGGACGCTCGTGATTGCGTGCTAGGGTACGTTTCGCCTGATGAGTCCGCGGGCACGCTTGCATGTCGAACGTCCTGCACGCTGAAGCGAGGGTCGTCCGTGTCAGCGATATCGACGGGTGATATATCACTGTAGTCTGCACTTCCGGAAAAGTCGTCTACGGCGTCTGAGGTAGATGCATAATCTGCGGAATGACTGGGACTAGGATCGGGCTTGCGACGTTTCCGACTATTGTTCGGCCGCCTCCTGTACACATAGTCTGGGTATTTCTGATTAAAATTATCTTTAAGGATCTTGGCTTGATCAAGGTAGAACTGCTTCTCAGACTGGGTGATCATGGTTAGTCGACCGACGAAAGACGCGCAGGAGCAAAGTCCTAACCAAGCTCATCCCGTTCCATTCTCGACTGAGAATCTTGCTTACTTCCCCCGTGCGCATCGATTGGTTCTCTGCGGCAACCTGTGGTCGACGTCGGCGAGCAAATATCATGAATGCATTCATGGGACGCTTGGGAGTACCATCTGCGTTTAACGTCTGCGAAGTCAATGCAGCGTTGGAGTCGTCTATGAAGAAGTGAAGGAAAGTTGACATGACGAAGATGTATTGAGCACGTACCATCGACGCCAGCCTCCATTTTGTGTGGCTCAGGGCAAGCTAGGTAACCGGCGTCGTCGTCTGACCCGGAGGGGGACCCGCGGTCATGCAATGTCCCAGAGGGTTGCGCCACAGCGTGGTATTGTCCATGGAGGCCGGGGTTGTAGCCTTGCATGTCAGCAAAAGCACGCAGGGCCACTCGACGAGTGGGTAGTATATATCAGGCTGGACGGAGAGGACTGGGTCTGCTTCTGTGAAGGTCAATGATCGGCAGAGTTTCAGTCGGATAACAAACTGGACGAGTCGGGGCTGAACCTCAGAGCACGAAGGAGCTTCTAGCTAGGAGCCAGAGTTTTCTAGGACGGGTTTGATGGCGTACGGTAGCAAGTAAACGCATGGCAAGATAGACGAAAACCAACTGGGAACTAAGCCTGATCGTACATGCATAGTGAATGTTAACGTTGGTCCCCTGGATTCGCGGAGCTCGTGAGTTCTGCCATGACACCGCTTGGGACAACACCGAGCGCCCACATGAATACTTCACGCAAAGCACAGTCATTTCTCCGGCCTCGAGGAATCTACAAGGACAACCCATTTGTCTCGGTCGTTCAGGTCCAATCTTAGATCGAATCCCACTTCTTATTTATGCCAGCTGCGATCTCGAGTTCTGCCAGTGAATCCCTTTTGGACTACCCGAAAATACACGACGCGTGTTAGCGAGACTTGGCCAAGGAAGGCTATACTCACGGTGAAGACCCTCCTGTGTCAGGTCCCAGATCAGTGACTCGTGTCTTTTGTGAGGTGTGCCCGCAATCCGGATCGCCAGCTAGTCTGCCGCAAAGAAAATTTTGAGCTTTGTGAGCATGCATCTAGCCAGTGTTTAACCGCGGCCGACCGGGTAGTGAACCGCGGCGGAGATTGTTGAGTCCACAATGGTGTCCTGCAACCTTTGCCCTATAATCCTCACCTTGGACCCTCATGTTCTCATCAATTAATTGAGCAAATTTTGCGTTGTAATCATCGCCAGTTCGGCCCCGTCGAACATGATTATGCTGCGCCCGGAGAACACACGCGCATTGCATGATCTCCGTTCCGGAGTGTTCCGACATGCTGTAGACCCACGCCTTCCACCTTGCCGCCCAAGGGACCACGTCCTGCATCTATCATGCATACTGACCCAATCATGATCTATCAAAACTTTGAGTCCACTCAGGGTGCACCCTAAAATTCATAAAGTTTCGCTGGCAGGGGATATTATGTACCGTTTACTACCGTGTTAGTTTCTTCTGCTTCCGATCAAAGCCACCATTCGCATCGACAAGCTGCTCATTGGCCAGCACGATAACGTTTCTCAGACAGCCCGTGTACTAATCGTGTGCAGTCCGGACAGCATGGAGACAACGTTACAGAAGAAGTGTGGAGCTCTCAACACGTCTATGCATCACCTCGTCCCCCGTTCTCTGAATTTAACTCTCGAACTTTGTTCCATACTGATCACGATGAGTCGGCCTCCTCATATGCTCATCCAACAGATTTTCCTCGCAAGGACAGCAATGAGAATTTGAAATACTGTAACTCTTCTTGGATTGCAGTGCTCCGCATTGTTCATTCACAGCGTTGAGGGGCTCAGACAAGTGTGATGCTCGATCCAGTCAGCCTGCTAGTATGTTGTAGTCTCTTGGACAGCTTAGTTCCGTCCACAATTCTTGGCAAAATGTGATCTGATTGCATTATGTATGTATGCAGCTTGTTTTACGACCCACCTTAATCCACGAGGACTAGCTGATCTCCGTCTCAGAAGCATGCCCTAATCATTAATAATGTCTGCGCCGACGCAAGAACTTTATTTGAGTGAGAGCTCGAAAAAAGGCACCGAATCTCACCAAGGACGGAGACACAGGGCAGGGCCCGTATATCCATATCGCGACAAGGGACTAGGGGAAGTCAACTTTCTCATACCGCCCTAATTCGCATCGCGCATCAATACATGGAAGATGTAGGTGCAGTAAGGATGCATCACCGACGCTGTGCCTTGCATCAACACTGGGTTCCATTGCTTCATTAGTACAATGAAAACCTGCCTTTGGGGAAACGCCGCCATCATTCTCGCTGTGAAGAGAGACGAGCTCAACGAGGATGAACGTGGAAGGCGCTCAGAATGGCGTATTCCAACTTTAAGAAGCACGACGTCCTGGAACTACTTAGATGATTGTGCGGTCCGCGGCGTCTGGGTTACTTCCCTTGAAGGACTTGGGTTATCCGTTTAAGAAGGTGGGTGAGCATTGTTGACATGTTTTGCTCACTGACGTAATGACATCCATTCCAGTGGGTGAAAAAGTCATAATTCGGCTTGCCTGTCTGAAGAGTCGCAACAAGTGAGCGTATCACTACATAACTTGATACGGACTGAAACTGTGTTTGACATGTGGCCACGTAGGCACTAACATCCACGGGTTTCACGGATCGATGAAACGCATGTGCGCTGGAGTATACGAGAAGATACGCCTAGAAGGGAGTTGGTTGTCGGGAAACTCCGATGCATATGGGACTGACAGCACAACAACGTTCATAACTGTGCACTGTCACCATGAACCCCAGGGTCTTGCAAGGGTCGTTGGCTAGAATCACTACGTTGTCGATCTCCGCGCCGAAAACCATAAAATTAGCCCCTTACAACCTTTTTCACTAGATCAGGAGATAGATTTTGGGTGGCAACAACCAATCGCGGTGAAATCGTCAAGTAGACCTAGACTCCTAGCCGCATACGTGAGGCACGTCTACTCCGCAGTGGGCTTCCGGAAGTCTGACTGCATGCAACTTGGTGCGCGTGAGTTAGAGTGAAGATGGAGGTGGAGAGTTAATAATAAGTCGGATATATTGGTGATTACCCAGTAGAAGATCCTATTTTAGGAATTGAGCTAGGATTTCATCCCGTGTCAAGAGGCTGGATGTCGCGTACTGCGCGTGTTTTAACGCATGCAATTCCCGGATCAAGCTGAGGCTAAGCAGGGCTAAGCCTGCGATTGCGCCGCAAGGCAGTGAAGCGGATGGTCACCCGAACAATGCCCGTCTGCACCAAAACATGTGAAACAAAGTACCTTCCACTTGGATGACAATGTGAATGATTGATGCCGTAGTACTGCAAGAATAAAACATTCAATGAAAATGAAATCACAATATCACCTGGCTGGCCGAGCTGTAGCGGTGTGCGGGGAACGAAGAAGATAACATGACACATACATGCTTAGTCACACCGCAGTCTTGTTCTTGCTGGGTTTGGCTTTTCGTTTTCATATCATTTACGATCGTCTAGCATTCCCGGAAGCCGATTTATGAAAGACACCATCATAGATGCTAGTAAGTTCCGACTTCACTACGTAGTATTAACCTAACCTCCCCCGACGGTAACCAGACTTCCCAAAAACTGCAGATGGACGGGTATACCATCTCGGGATAAAATCTGGGGAGGTGGCAAATAGGATCGTGAGGTTCCACACTCGGTCCATCATTAGCATGCATAATACCCCTAACACATCATGTTTGTCCTTGGGCCAGGTCACTGTTGGCTCGATTTCCCGTGCCAAGCACATCGCGACCTACTTGGATGCGTCCCCCAAGCCATTTTCGTTGTACTCCGAACGCGGCTTTCTGACTATTACGGGACGGTATCGGGGTATCCCCGTGTCTGTCGTGTGCATCGGCATGGGAGGACCTAATGTAGACTTTTTTGTCCGTGAAGTGAGAGAATGCCTCCAAGGCGACATGTTAGTCATCAGGTAGGCCTTCTCGTTCCGTTCTTTATGTCTACAGCGAATTTCCGTTTTTACGCACATTCCTACAAGATTTGGATCATGCGGTTGCTTGACAGATTTACCGGTTGGGTCTCTCGTTTTACCTAAAGCCAGTCTTGCGGTTACAAGAAACCTAGACTTTGATTTTGCAAACGGGGATTACTGGAAGGTCCCCTATAGACTGAGTAAACCGGTGAGTTGAACAGACTTTGGCACGAACATTTACTTTTCTGACGATGAGATGCGCCACAAAAGATACCCGCAGACCCGGATCTCATGATGACCGTGCGTCTCATGTATTTATGATTGTTTGGGAGCAACTAGACCTTGATAGTAGCTACAACGTGCATTGGAATCCACGAGGCCAATAGGTGCTTCCGGCCCCGTTGTCACCCATGCCACGAACGCGTCTAGCGACAGGTATACAGACATCACCTGTACTTAGACCTCTTTCAGCTAAATGTTCTCAATAGCTTTTACTCTTCCCAAGGCAGACAAACCTCGTTTCCAGATTACAATTCGGGGTTGATTGACCACCTGAAAGATACGGTACCAGACATTACAACACTTGAGGTAAATTTTGCGGCCTTGAGAAGGATTACTCTTTTGGTTGGGGGGCGGAATCTCATCATTATGTTTTCTCTATGTACAGATGGAGACTTATTGGATTTTTCACCTTGCCGCAAGCTGGCGAGGTTTTCCGACCCCCTCTCCCGCACTGAATCCGCCACACTCCGCTGGCCCCGTGTTTTCGCCCACCGCTACTTCCCCACATGCGGAAACCCGCCACATTGCCCCGCACGTGGCCAAGCCCACAAAGGATACAATGCGACAACCGAAGATAAGAGCGGCTGCCGTTCAAATGGTTTTCGCGTCTCGATCTTCCCAAGAGTTTATAACTCCCGAACACGTCTCTGAACTCGAGGCATGGTGTAGTCAAGCAGTACTGGGCGCGCTTTGCACCACAGATATCCCACAGGACGTACGTGTTGATAATTCAGTGGGGCTGACACGACTAATGTCCTCGACTTGCGTAGCAACAGCACCCCCAGGAGAGCAGCGTTTGGTACATAGAAGGTTGATGGAGGGTGCAACTTTCGGAGTACGGCCGTGAAGTACAGGGTACTCCAGATGACGATCAGATCTCAAATTTACCAGTCTTGCCTTCTCGTCAATCCATGCACGTAACGTTACAAGTGTAAACAACTGAACGCTTGACGAGATAAACAATTAGACGCCACATCTCCTTCAGAGCCAAAATGAACGATAAGTATAGACGACCAGTATTCGCCGACCAACGTTGCCACCTCAAAAAGAACTTCCGGCCACCCGCCGATCGGCAATTATGTATTCGAATCGACGGTATACGTTCCTGAATCTAGGTTTCAATGAGGCGAAGAGGCTGGACCTGCAGCTAGAGTTCGAACTTTGAGGCCGACGGAGTTGAGCATTATGATATTACGAGACGAAGCACCGGATGTTGTGGATCAACGGACATTACAAAACGCTAAGCATGACACAGCAGGCTACAAAGTGACGTAGTTTCGATGGGATGTGTCAACGTCGGGTGACGAAAACCACTCACAGGATCCACGTTGGTCACTGAATGCGCAATTATTGTGATTGGCGGCGGTCATCTATAGATAACAATTGTTCCCCATCTCCCCAGAGAGAGCGCTTCGTGATGGCTAATTTGCGGGCAGTCTTCCAGATGAAGGCAAGTGAGTCGGGTGGGATGCAATGCTTCCTGCATGGGGATGAGGGTAGATCTCGATGAACCGTTTGCAAAAAGTCCACTAGGATCAACACGTCGCTGTGACGGCCCGGTCGCAGAATTACGCATCTTTCTCAGCGGGCGTATTTTGCGACCTAACACAGCCGATGCAACCACCTCAGCTTCGAGGACCTCTTTCTGCTGTTCGTCTCCGTCGTCGTCTGGAGCGAGCGATCTCGTATGCACGGTTGACCACAATGTTCGGAAGTCAAAGTCGGAGCAACTCCACAAAATAAGGTCCTCCAACTGAGGGCATACGCGCACACCGCACAATCTGGTACGAACACCAGTCCGCCCGGGAACATATCCATATGCCTCTGCTAGTGCATCCAATACCACGTTAACGCCCGTGCACGCCCCCAATGAAAGCGAGAGGAGATTGGGCATGTATCCGAGCATCGACCTGCCGTGACCGGGAGAGATATCGAAATTGGATATCGAAAGGTGGGTCAGATGGGGGAGCCGGGGATCCCTAAAGATCGATTCCAGCCTAGGAAGGGAAGGGAAATTTGATTCTTTACGCATATGCTGGCCGACGAAGGTGACGTCAAGTTTGGTGAGCGAGGGAAAAAGGAATTGACGTAGAGAGGAGCCAAGAGAGTCTTCGTTCTGGCAGTTCACATTAAGCTCTTTGAGCGCGTGGAGTACGAGTACGTTCGAAAGTGGTTCAGCCTGGGTGAATGAGTCCTGGTCATGGATGTGGTTACCACGAAATTGGGTAACATCGAAACGTTTAGTAGGGGACTGGGCGATAAAGAGATCCCAGCGTGCGAGTTGGGAAAGAATTAAAAGTGACATAAACGGGAAGACATCTCTGTGATATGCATATTTCCACTCGAGACGCTTCAAGTCTGGCAATTCGAAGGAAGAGACGACCGCCAGGTTGTGTGAGTCAGCGGAACCATTGGATAACTGTCCGTTCGTCAAATGTCTTGTCATTATGTCCCAAACGGGGGTTACTCCGATCAAAGAAAGTTCCTGGAGCTGAGGAGTGTGTCTCAAGAGGTTCGTCAAGTGAGACATCTTGAGTATAAAATGATGTATTCGCGGTGAGGGTGACTTCTTGGGGGGGTATGATAATTCGAGAGTGGATATCGATCGAACCAAGAAAGCGGGTAGAATCGACAAAGGCAGCTGTTGCAGACGGAGATGTCTAAGCTTGACCGGACTACCAGAAGGGCTTTGATCTGCCGACAGCTGATCATAGGAGAGCAGTCGGGTACCTTCAAAAGAAGGGTCGAGGGTACTAATGGCGAGGTCGAGGGATTCCAGCTCTTCAAGGTTGTCATAAACAGGTTTGATACCTTCCAGGATAAATTCCATGCTCCGAGCTGAACCACATTCAAACGTGAGTGAACGAAAGCGTCGAGGCTGACAGTACAGTATACGGATGATGTCAAGCGAGGTGGCTGCTTCGAGGAGCGAGATGTTCAGGTTGTTGGAAGTGCCAGCACTGGGAGTGGAAATGAAATTGAAGGAGATTGGTGAACTCCCTGCGCGTTGCAAGAACACGGACAAGGGCTGAGGTATCTGTTTGTGTGTTCGGTAAGAAATGAATGACCAGAGACGAGGCGTCGCGAGGGCAAGCTGACGCCACTTGCGGCATACGTGAGAGATGGCGACTGGAGCTGAATTATATGGTAGCCCGACCGCCAAGTCGTTGCTCTCATCCTCAGCGCGGATGAGAAAGACTTCGATGAGGAGTTCTGTGGGAAGCCAGTTGATGGGTTGCTTCTGACTTTCTAGCTCTGTTATCTTTGAGCCTAAAGCTTCTCGCTCTGCCTTAACGGAACTTTGGAGTCTAACCATGTCCTCCAGTATGCGCGTAAAGTCATCCTCTCGGCGTTGCAGCACGCCAAGCTGAGCGGTAAGCAGCTCAATTTCCTTGTCGATCATTTCCGGGGTCCGTCTGGACATTCAGACGGGTAGATTCGAAGGAGAAGCGGTAGAGGAAATGGATGAATTGGTTTGTGGTTCGTTGTGTACCGCGACGTGGGCGAGGTGGCACTCTGTGTTACCAGGTGGTCAATGCGGAGTTTGTATGCGAGTGCAGTGGTACCTCCGTGGATCCGTATGTCAAGGAACTGTTGCAACTCATTTGTCACTTGGGTATTTCGACCCAAACTCTAGCTAAACTCACTGAAGTGCCTAGGAACGACGTTCGTGGTGACTCGGCAACAACCTCTCGGACTGTTTGCAGCCTAATCAGTCACTCGGAGATTTAGGGGCCAAGATGGATGATCAAGCGCCGGACGACTATGTATTTATCTCGGACGCCACGCTTGCATACTAGACGGTACTTACATCGCCGAAAGATTGCTACAGACTGCCGATTGTCACTCCCTTGCTTGTTTACTCACATCCAGCCGTTGACAGACAACGGCCGAGCTCGATGGAAAGATTGAAGGACGGACCTGCTACAAAGTACTGCAGAGGAACTGCATTAAACTTGCAGCAAATTTAGATTTTATTACAGGAATTAGGTTCAAATCCAAGACTCGGCCTAGCTGCGCAGGAATACCCATTTGCACGGATGAAAGTTTGGCTACCACTATTTATTCTCCGACCTTGTAGCAAGGAAATTGAAATTTGGGGCGCAAGGAGGAATCAAGGCGAGTAACAGGGAGCACGAATGGTAGGGGACTATGAAAACATACGGTTAGATCATAGATAGCTGGGAAGAGTGTGACCTATCGAAGAAGTATAATAAGGAGTCATTCAATAACGGATCGAGCATCCTTTTGGTAAATCATATTATCAATAGTAATTGTACTATCTCGTGACAGAACGTGGCGAAACAAGGAACTGTCGCATTTACCAGTGAGTCAGTGACCGCCGATAGTAAGGCACGCCATGATTCTCCGGATATGCAACGAGAAGGGAGTGCATTTGCAGTGCCGGTAATAATGGGCCGCTTGAGATTACCTGCACACTTGAAGAGGCAGCTAACATAGAGTGTAAGGGTTAATATAAGTTCGAGAAGGGACTCATGTGCTGTCGTACTTAGGGGTTTCTATAAGTTCAAGTTCAAATAACACCGTGTGGAGGTCCTCCGATATCATCGGAGAAGGCCTACTGTAGCAGATTATCAGGTGTGTCAGTAAGACACAGAGGCAAAGTTCGCTCGATTGACCGTCCTTCAACGCTAAAGTTACTATGTAGTTCCAGCCAATCTAATCATCAAGAAGTCTAAAGAGCCCGATTATCCATTGATACCCCACATACTCCCGAGCGTATTTGACTACATGGTATAAAAATAGGGGCCAGATAGATGTGTTTTGGAGAAGTGGCTAGGCCATGCTCGCGGTAAGCAATAGCATTGTCCATCGGTCCTTATCCCAGTATCGTGTTCACCAGAATCTGTTTGAATTGAACTGGAATCCTTTAGCCATACGTAGCATAACGACGTTAGACGTCAAACTCGACCACTGATCAACGTTTCAGCCCTAATCTCAGTACAAAAGTCACGTTTACGAAGGCAGAGTACTTACCCCATTCCCTATGAATACCTGGGCCCGCTGTGCGACATACATATCCAGAGCCTGTGACACAAACTTTTCCTCCCGGGTCAGGTTCAGATCCCGACTGCTGCCGACGTGGTCCCAATGCATGTTTTGTATGAACGCGGATTTGAGTTCTTCAACCCACGGTGCTGGGCCGTTTGTCATGATATACAAATATCGAGGAGGATGTGCCGTTTCCTTCCGGACTTGGTTGACTTTCTCGACAATCTGTTCGATTGTTGGGAAGCACCGCCGAACGTAGAGCTGTATATTCTCGTCTGACGTCTCGCCCCAACCACCATTAGTTGGTACATCAAACTTGTCATGAAATTCAGGGAATGCGTTGAACGCGTTCCAATCCGCAGACCACTTGGCAAGATGAACGCAGTGATCTTTGAAATCTCCTCGGCGGACGTGAATAGCAAGGAGTCCAGGGATAGCACGAGATGTGCCTTCCTTTTGGAAATCAAAGAGCCGCCCCAAGAACGTCTTCTCAGGTTCGAAAAGATGGCGATTTCTCTGGAACGCATCGTGGACGAGTGGTGACCACTCCCAGTGCGTAGTAACTGGCGATTTCGACAAGTAAGACCACATACTCAGCATCCGCTTCTTGTTACCATATATCCTATAGGGGGAACATAACGACATGAGAAGACTGACATATTCGAATGGTTTCCAGTTGCGTACCAAAACTCAAAAATCTTATTGCCATTCGGGTCCATCATGAGGCAGGGGTCGTCGATAGAGTTGATTTTTTCTACCCATTTATCAAACATGTGGGAGGCTGGAATATCGTCATTAAATCGTATTTCTTCAGTGTTGATATCCGACGTTTGCAGTACAGTTGGATGTGGACAGACTTCATAGAAAAATTCTCTGGAAACGGAAAGAGGGGTCTGATCGCCAGCGGGCCATGGACCGCCAACCATGGGACCTGTTGGTAGCAATGAAATTGTGAAGCAGAACTGAGAATCCCACTTACCACCCGCGAAGGCAGAGAGAGGAATCCGGGAGGGGATTTGCTTGCCATTGTATTCTGAGTAGACTGATCCATCCGGATTCCAAACGTAGTCATTAAATACGAAACTTTATTATCACACCGCGACAAATTAGATGTCCGGAAGGTAATGGAGGCAGGCAAGACGAAAGAGTATGAGGTACTCACGATCGGTTGGTGGTATGAGCAAGCAAGCCCATCATGATAAAGTCCTGCATGACGTTTCCCCAACCCGAACCTGAAAAAGATGTTGGACAGGCGCGTATGTACTGTAGAGTTCTTACTGTGTGCATAGTTTGCATCAAAGAAGTACTTGATGGGCTTGTACTTGTATTCTTCGTAGTGTGGCAACGAATTTTCTTTTATTCGTACTTCTTCGTAAAGTGGAGGGAGTTGTAGGTCAGAAACTGTCAGTGACTGACTCGGAGTGTCGACGTGGTGTCTTGAGTCGTGTCGCGTGTCATGCCGGCCAATGTAGATGAACAGTCCGATGGAACACAATAACAAGAATCCTAGTAGTCTGTATCCTCGTCTTGTCAAGCCGTGGGACACCATGGAAAGGAGAAGGGTCGAGAAAACGAAAACGTTAGAGAAAGGTGTCCAGATTGCCTGTGCAAAGTCCGTTTGCCAAGGAAAGGTACATCTGCCATCCGACGGCTTACGTCGGCTGCCCGGCAATTACATCTATCACCGGTGTCAGCTCGCCACATCTTCTCGCATCATACATTGCACGACACGGATGACCTCCCGAATACAATTTTACGACTATGGTCGCCATGAATAGCAAATCCTTGCGAAGAATTTGATGTCACAGGCCTTCGAGTCCACTAAAGAAATTATGCCCGTCAGGCCTATGGTTTCCATTTTTGTTTACTAGTAATCGCCATCACTAGTACTGCTAGTGTTCGCTACGATTGAATGGTAGCCGATGTCAGGACTAGTCAGGACCTCTCAGGACTTCCCCTGGTGCTCATGACAAAAAATTGGAGTCACAGTACTCACTTTATTGATAGTGATAGTCAGCAAAGAGCGATGGACTCGAGGATTCGACCCAATGCCCCAATGCAGCCGGCCCGGGGATGTTCATCAACGAAGGATCAGACAAAACCACCTGCGTAGGGCCGTGATGAGGCCCCCGAACGCTGCAAAGTGTGGGAATAGGCTACATTTATACCATTACCTCTACCATGCTAGCAAAGCATTGGTAGGAATCCTGGTTCGCGCGGGAGTGAGAGCTATGGGGGACAAGCTTTTGCAAAATGGTCTGTACACAGTCAAGACGTGACGATGGCAACACTATACACACGGGGTCCGTTGTTCAACACTGTCATCTGGAACAACACTACAGTGTTGCTCCCTCGAAGCGGACTCTCTACTTCCAACTTAGTTTTGTTTGTGCAGCGTTCAGCTCGATAGACAAGTTAGAAACGATCAACTCCTCGTTCACGCCATCGTACGTCCATCCACCGACCTTGTTGCCGTTCAGCGTCACCGTCGTCGGCTGTTGGACACCAAGAACAGTGATCGTCTCGAGCATCTGACAAATAGAATACTCTCCCTCGCTCTCGATGTTCAACGTACCGTCGCTCGCGGTAAAGTTCAGAATCCGGTTCGGGCCGGGAGGGCAGCTCTCGCCGTCGTCAACATAGGCGTTGCCCACCGCGGTGCCTGCCTTGTTCAACGATACGAGCAACGAATAAGGGCCTTCGCGCGTCTCGTAGATCGTGTAGGCAGGCTCCTGGTGCAAGAGTAGGATGGAGCTGTCTCGGACGTGGACGTTGATGTGGCTTATAGGAGCGTTCAGGGTCGTGTTTACACCGGGAGTGGCATCGACGACTGCGTGAGTCCACCAGTCGCGCCAGACGACACTGCCTCTGCCGGGGAGGATACCTGGTCGCCCAATTAGTTTCGACAAGGCCTGAAGGGTGGAATTGGGAACGCACCATCCACTGTGGTTGCGCCGGGTGTCAATACGGGAGTAACGAGGATGTCACTTCCGATTAGCCACTGCCTGTCCACATTGAAAAGCTCTGGCTCGTTAGGGAACTCGTAGAACAGGGCGCGGACAGGAGGGAGACCGTTAGTGGATGCGTTGGCAAAGAGGGTATACTTTTATACAACATTTTAGTACGCTTGGGTAAATTTCCGCACGGCACGTACCCAGTACGGCAACATCGAGTACCTAGCAGCAATGGCGATACGTGATGCATTGGCAACGCTGTCCCATCGATAGGGTTCCTGAGGGAGTGCACCATAGGTGTTGTGGTTCCTGTAGAATGGCGTGAATGCGGAGAGTTGCATCCACCGATTGCAAAGTTCTTCGTCAGTATTGTCATCTAAGAAGGGTCGGAACGTGTGCATTTCGGTGTCGTCAAACGAACTTACTAAAGCCGCATGTATCGGCGCCGACCATCGGAATTTGGTAAATCTGGAATTGCAGAATACCTTGGATGCTCAGGTACATGTATTGCCATTTGCTGTAGTTGTCACCGAGCTGAAGGCTGGATCAAGATTTGCCTAGACCGCTCCAAAAAGATGGAACGTACCCAGTGGCCAGTCCATCTTCCGGCAGACGGGAAGGTGGAGCGACTGATAAGGAATGGCCTTTTCCCATCAAAGATAGTTTGCAGGGCTAGATGCGTGGTCTTTTCTTCCATCATTCCAAACAAGTTGTGCACGTCAAGCTCGACGTAACCACCATGATGAGTCGCATTTGTGGCCAGCGTGTTTGTAGCAAGCGCCCCATAGCCTGATGATGAGAACGGTACCAGAGTTAGCTGTATATCGAACAAGATGATATAAGATCTGACCGTTATGAATGGCATACGGCGGGTTGTTGAGGTTCACGTTCGGCTCGGCACCGGCGCCAATGCCACGTTTCGAGAGCATCTTCGTAGTTCCGGGCGGGCAAGAGTTCGTCGACATTCCATTAATTGTCATGTTGCCACTGGGTCCCCAAAGTGTTTCGTTGTAACTATAGCAGAGGGCAATCAACATCACAGGATATCCAGCTGATATACTAACCATTCAGGATACCCAGTTACGACCGTGCCGGTCACACTGATTGGTTGCAATGCCGAGAGATTCGCACCAGTACCACTGTTGTCGGAATTAGTCCACATCTTGGTCCGAAAACATACCTGTCTTACCAGGAGTGACTGCAGAAAGAGCTAGGCTCATTCATGTCGAGCCAAATACCAGATAGGTCTACCCCAAGCTCAGTCCAGTTCGTCAGTGCCTCTGTCCACCATGCTTGGGTGTCATCTGCGAACCAGTCGGGGAAAACCTGATTGTGATGAGACAGTCAATTCGAGTGGATATGGCGGGGCAGGAAACACACTGTGTAACCAGGCCAAACTTGTCCGATGTACAGGGACCCGTCAGGGTTCTTAATGAACGTATCGCTGCACAGGGTAAGGTGAGACGCGATGCAAAATAAACCAATTTTACGTACCTTGCTAATCCGTCAGAGAATGGGCAATACTTTGCAAGGCAATCAGGAAAGAAGTGGAGCAGTCCAGGGCTAGAGCTCACCACGTCAGTTGCGTTGACGGTGACCGCGATACCTGCATCTACAATGGGGATATCTACGAAACGAACCTAGTCAACGTACACTTCATCACGTGCCCTCAATGAAACCTTTACAGTGTTGGTGATTGACGGTCTTAAAAAACAATTCAGTCACCTTGTTCATTGCCACGCTAGACAACTGACTAGTTGCTCGAGGAACTGTTGGAGTTCTTCACTCGGGAATCTTACAGGGTCAGTTGTAAAGTCCCGGTATGCATGATATAAATCGATGTCATTCCATTGGACTGGTTTCATATTAGCCGCAGCTCGTTGAGTAGAAGATAAAGCAGACCTTCTAGGGGGATATTCGCGGCACGCATAGCAGCGACGTTTGCGATATCTTCGCTAATATTAACATATCCCCATCTAGATAGTACACCGTTAATTCCTACACAATCAAAGAAGTTGGATCACTAGTGAGTTACCTGCACAAGTGGAATCCGAAGCCCCAAGCCGGTTGCCACATGGGGTAACCGATGGTCGCCCCGTATTGGGCAATTACTTCGGTATCTGTGGGCCCAGAGAAGAAATAGAAGTCGAGGATTCCTCCAATCATTCGGTACTCGATAAGTGACACCTCTGAGTTAGGCGGTGTTTGCAAGAAGATATCAGACCCCGCAGAGCTGCCACATCGTTACGGTACGTTTACACGGCAGCATTGGTTTACATTACCTGAGTAGCAAAACTCCGGAAGATGACGACATGTTCGTAGTCTCATTGAAGCGATGCTCCAGGTAGATAGGATGTGAGCCATACCTAGGGCCCTATCAGTGGCGTCTTTCTTATATATCGATCTCGATCGTCTTACATGTTCTGGTCAATGGGATCTCCAACATCACGAGCCCAATGAGTCTGGATAGTGCCGACTCCGCCGTTCGTTCCTATATCACGTCGGAAGCCACTGCTAGCAATGACTTCACCCAGACCATAGATGTTTGTACCATAAGGCAAAGCTGAAGCCACCTGTTCGTGACATCTCATGTCAGTTCGCAGCATATTTCGAGAATGAGAGAGGTTACCTGAAGATACTGATCTTCGAATACGAGTGGGAATCCATCAAATGCCGTTCTCGGATCCGAGGAGTTGAAGGGTGGGATAGGTGTTGGAGGGAGCGAGGCGATTCTGGTGTCAAATATAGGCACTGCTTCTGGGTCCGAGCGACGCGTGATCCAAAAAGCGAATGGTGGCGCCTCATAGTTGAACACGAGGTCAGACAATCCTGTGAACGACTCTGTTGGAGCAGGTGGACGCTCAATAACAGACTCGGGAATCGTGAATTGCTGGTTCGCAGAGTCACATATTTTCACGTGTAAGCTATATACCACCAATGAACATGGACAGAACTCTGAATATCTGGACGACTCACGTCGTCTGGGATTGGTAGGTGACTTCGATGGTGAGATTCGTTATATCCGTGCCAAACGCGTCACAAGGCGTGCCCGCCAGCGAAAGTTGAGCAGTCAGACCATACTCGGACTCCGTCAGGGACCCCAGGGTGTAGCCTGCGATACGTTGACACGGGTTCCACGGAGTACGGTGGAAATGTACCTGGACAATTTGTGACGTTCATCGAGTACATCGCATTACCGGTGGATTGACGATGCAGCAGAGAGGAGGTGTAGCCCCACGCCAACGTCGCGGCGAGCGAAAGCCCACCTACGACTGCAGAGAGCATCATGGTGATGGTCTGGTTGACCCCAACGGAGGGGCGGGTGGGGGTATTTATACGGAGACTATCTCCGCCTTTCGCGACGGATCGCACGGCCATCATCACCAGTTTTATGGACAACGTGACCAAAAACGCAGGAAGCGAAGAGTGCGGCGGATTTTGACCGGTGTTGCTTGCATTGACACAAGTTTTGGCGCGACGATGACGAAACATGATGTTAGTGTCTGAAAGACCACGAACCATGAGTGGCGGCCGCTACTGTGATCAACATGAACATGGCAGATGGTGTGTAGTACGCTTCAGATGCCGACTTGAGCAACGGCTCGTAGAAAGCCAGACAGGTTATTGCGACGACCCGATAGCCTCCATCAAATTTCAAAGCATCAGGAAGATCGTTTGCTGTAGTGGCCCTTTGGAACACGGTGATTGAGGAAACGGGTCAAATTCGACATGTTAAACTGACGCGACCACGTGACTCAAGGATCTAGCTTTTCTGTGACTCTTTGCTTGTTACTAGGTCGTTATGCCGTGGAATACGGTGCCGTCTATCGCCAAACGCATGCTCCGGCCCGCTCCCACTCCGACTAGCGCCGTAATCAGATTGCTTTCTTTCCATATCTCCCTGGATTCCCCCCTGCCTACCACAACAAATGTCCTACAATAGAATGGCCACATTCTACTACGACATCCTAGACAAGCATCTCGAATAGATCGAAAGGCAAAAGATGTTCTAGGTTGCCATTGCCGCTCTCAATGGGCACGTCAACTTCTTGCCCAAGATGCATAGGGAGTTTTCACACAGTGAGCAAGAACTGTGTTTTGATATGAGGACATGACAGGTAGTGGTGAGCTCCCGCCCTTACTTTGCCCCTGTTTGTACCTACTTGTTAGGCATTGAGACCATCGCACATATACGTGAGCCAGGAAATGGCAGGATAACGATCATGTTTCACGCCTTTGAGGGTGCCCCGCGGATTCTGAAGATGTGGGGGACAGGCACGTACGGGTCCTACATTAATCGTCCTTGAGTGGTCCTGTCAAATTGACCTCCAGCGGTGCGATACAGGTACTGTGTACGGGTTTGGGACCCCTGACTATGATGCGTTCATACCTCCCGCGAATCGCAAGGTAGATTCGTGCGCAGCTATCGTCATTGACGTGCGCAAGACGGTGACTGAGTATCCCATTGACACGCTTGCTTCTACACGCACCCTCTAACCTTTGCTCCAAACTTGTTCAGTCATGTAACTTTGGCATCCCTCAGTACAACTTCATGGGACAGTGCTCACAACTTGAACGGTTCTGTGACAACCTCGAGCAGGCAGAGGCACAAGTGCCACTCACAGAAAAAGCACCTAACGGAATCAAGGCATGGTAAACTGCGGAAAATACTCAGTCTCGGTGGTCTTCCCGCCTTGGAGCGAGCGCACGACACCTCCCTCGCCATCAATAATTCTTACGATACTCGCTCAGGCAGACCCAGTTGCAACTGCGGCGTCGCAGTTGAGCAAGTTTCTGGACGGCAGACTCATCGCGGCTTTTTCGTTGGGTGTCGCAACCACCTTGGCGACACTAGGGCTTGCTAGTCAGCGCATACATTGAGCGATGAATAAATCCCCTATTCTGCTTGAGTATCAATCTTGTTTCATTGCGTAGGGAGTTTTCCGGAACAACTTCGACTGAGCTGACAGTAACAGTATCTCATTATGACAGTGCACCAAATACTGCACGACACATACCTGGTAACGGACGAACTTGTCGTGTATCAATGTAGAGGTCCGAAACGGTCCGAGCCACTGGGATATATATGGTTGGTTGGACAGCTGTGACTGCAGCCTCGACGAATATGAGAACCATCGTGCTGGTGTGCGTTTACGGGCTCCTGCCATGATAATGCTAACAACAAACTCGAAATCTTATTATAGTAGTTATATGCAGGGCCTCCTTACGAATGTCAACGCTTACTAGCATAACCCATGTGATTAGGTGCTGGATGTTGGCAATATGAAAATCGGAAAACCACCACGAGTACTAATTGTAGCGGGTTAAGAAAATTGTTCTAGTCCGAGCTGCGTCTTCTTGACATATGGCGAGCTTATCCTTACACCATTAGGCTTGGGTATAATTTAAGGGTACAACTGACCAGCACTACCCCGACAGTTTCAATGATACCAACACGATATTAGAGACATTAGACGACGAGGTTGATGCAACGATCAACAGTTTCCTACCTCTCCAATACGGGTTTGATGAGTGTGTGATGCTAGTGGAGAAAATCTGGCAACCGCTCAGTCTAGTGGGAACGACCCGGAGGCTGTAAGTCCCAGAGGCGATGACCTGTCTCATCCAAACAGGCGTGTGTCTCATACGTGGCAAGCTTGGAGCATGTCATTATTAATCATTAGTGTCTTGTGACCATCGTCGTTAACAACAGATATTTCTTGCATCCTCGCGTACATTTAGAGAACATATGAAACCGGTCTTGGGAATGCAGGAGGCTCTGTTCTACATAGATTAGCGTCACACTCACCTTCTACTTATGGATGTTCTTGGCTTGATAAAGCAGCTGCGCCAAGCTGAGTGACATGTCATGTTTGAGATTGCGGGTCGTAGCAGAGACCAATAGTGAATGTCGCGTATAGCTGTGGTTCAGTTTGTAATTCCCCCAGAAATGCTTGATCACGTTTCATACGACCACACGGAGCAACCGCAGATCGTTCGATATACAGCTTTAGGAGGTTGCATGATTGGTGCATGACGAAGGAGTAAGCGCAGAAGTCACAGTGATTTGAAATACTTAGTAAATCAAATGTGAACTCGGAAATGATACACATACCAGTGCTATGAGGAGAGTAAATCCGGGCCGTCATCCTCGTGCCTTGCAACCTCGGCTGCATAAAAGACGGCACTCTGATAGGTCAGGATAACCCCTGGGTTTCCGCAAAACACAATTTGCACACCTCAAAACCAATCATGCAGTTCGCCTCCGTTCTTCTAGTTCTTGCTGTAACCGCTGCAGTCATCGCCGGTCCAGTGCGTTCGCTGTTTTAATGCTCATGTGTTTCATGGACTGATGGGGATTGGTTCTTGGTGAGCTCGCTCAGCGCACTCCGGAGGCTCTTGCAAATGTCGAACTGGTATGTCTCAAATTTCCGTTATTTTCGCACCATTAAATTTCGTTGTACGTTCACTTTAGCGCAACTCTGGAACGAGTTCTGGTTCCGACTGGAAGCGCTGCCCGCCTGGTGTTAATGGGAAGCGTGGCCCTCAGGTCAATCTTGGTTGCCCTCCTTAGACTGATCCAGAAGCAAGGCACAACTTTCTATCGTTCATTGAAAGCATGTCTAGTAAAAGCCAAAAGATCAGCCTAAACACATTTCGTTGAATCGTTCGTTGTAAACCGTCTGTCTTTAGCTGAGACAGCTGCACAATTGTTTCAAGCCACCTACGTTACTCCAATTTCATTACTTCTCGTCTTCTATTTTTATTCCCTAGTGCTCGAAAGGATATAGATCAGTCGCGGTAACGATGTGGATGTTGACTGCCCCCTGCGTCCGATCATATTGCTTTATTCGTTCTAGAATTGGTGATGTATAGTTGTACCATGCCAAAAGCGTCGACAATGGGGGCGGCCCTGATCTACCACCAATGTCAGAGGGCATCGCGGACACTCGCATGGCCTTGTTGCATAACAGAGACAGGAGAATTCAACCCATCATGATTGTGCGTGACTTGTCTTCGATTACTATCAGTACCTTTCCTGGAACAGACACTACCAATGATGGATCGTGGATGGCGAGCAGAGTCGTTCGGCGTCCCTATGAACGATCCGTTAGCACGTTATAATGAGACCTCTACTGGTCAGACGGTCAAAGCCGCCAGCTACGATGAATGTCAGGAAACGTGCAGTGAGGATGGAGATACAGTCACGAACACTATAAAACGGATGTACCAAACAAGTCGAGAGGAGACGCAAACGTACCAGCTAACACGGGCCAGGGGGATCTGGAGAGCCTTTGGAATGGTACGAGAAATTCGCGACAATAGGAAAAGCGGCGAGTCTAACCAGCAAGCCATAGTACCGTTCACTGCCAGAGACGCGAGAAAGACGCCACGCATGAAGTAGACGGCGGTGGGGGGTGGACGGAATGACAGGAACGACGATCGCCACCAGCGAGTTACACAACGACTTGCGCCAGAAACGTTGGCAGGCTAGAGGAGCTGGCAGCCTCAGGAACGAGTTGAGGACGCGCCAAACCACCTGAACTCATGTAAGCTGCCAGACGAATCTATAAATGTAGTGAAAAGATGCCCGAGAGAGAGGTATTGAGGAAGATGAAATGAACGCGTCGAGTCCAGATCTGGATCTGGAGGTGTTGAGACCCCAGATAGAAGTTGTCATGGTAAACATGATGCAACATCGCCGAAGACCAAGCAAAGCAAGCAGTTAGGTGCCGCCGCCCCCGTCCCGTCTGCAATCATCATCGCAGTTGCGTTTGACGTGCACAAGCGTGCCACCATGCAACACTTACGTTCTCTATGGCTATCACATTGACCCAATACGCAAGTGCGTGTTTCCTCTAGTGTATGCTACCTTCACCGGCCTGTTTCGGTATTCTCTCATATCTCATTCGCGAGCACGCCGTGGGGCATGTGTGCGTGTGCAGACTGAACCTCCTGCGTGCGTATGTGCGCTCTTTCGAGCGACCTCATCGGATTGTCTGGACTTCTTTTTTGGTCATCTTCGGTGTCCCATTGGTTGAAGCACGCAGCAACAAGACATCTGGCATCCGGCCACGATACTGGTTCGTCCGCGGTGATCGTAGCGGTTCATCCCAAAAGTCACCGAAGTCAAGTATCCAAAAAATATGCGACACGCTATTTATCGTGTGCAACAACTGTACCACGCGAGCAAGTTTGCCGCGACAGTGCACAGCTTCCGCCACACAACTCATGTGTATACGACTATAATCGCAACACATCTCAGTTTCAGGATATTAAACGAGTAATTGAAGATGCAGTCAGAAGTAACTCCCGTACCAAAGCAGCGGCGAGTAAACTGTTTGCATGAGATGGTCCTCAAACGGTATCGTGATCACGACCAAATCAATATTTGACGAATCACGGCCGTCACGCATAATGTCGGTGCCTTTGAGTAATGAGCTGTATAAAAGCGGAGTGTAAGTCATGGGTTTCATTCAGCAAACACCTTCTGCGCATACTTCCTGAAGGCAACCATGCAGCTCTCATCCATCCTCCTAATTCTTGCTTCATCAGCTACTATTATTGCAGCCCCAGTGCGTTTTTGGTTTCAGTGCTCCAGTATACCATGATTGTGTTTGGTTGGACAAGCCTGGAGCTTATTTTATTAGTCCCCTCTCACTGAGCTTGCGGATGTTACAAAGGTACGTCTCGAGCTTATCCTATCTCTTGTACTTGTTAATCTCCTCATTATAGCGCAACGGCGCTGCTGAGTGGATACGTGATGGCCCAGACTGGAAACGTGATGGCCCAGACTGGAAACGTGATGGCCCAGACTGGAGGCGTGATGACCCAGACTAGAAACATGACTAAATGGGAGGCGAAAGATCATTCGAAACAAGTTGTGTCGGTTGTGTCAAGACTTGTCTCGTCTTTTGCCTGGCTAAAGCACGTTCAAGCGACGTACCTTATAAATAGAGTTTGGCTTCCTTTCATTTGTTTCACCTGGTGTGTATATTTCCAGTACTATTATGCCAAGTTGCCAACTTTGACGCTAACCTGATGTATTGGGTGTCCTGTCGAATACCCTTTATTTATTTCGAATGTCCATGCTATTTCATTGTACCGTGTGATGTACTTGCAGGTCAACATGAAAACTCGCGCGAGCGAGGGTGAGGGCGATGGAGAACAAACACGAGAGCAGGTGTGGGCACCGATGATGGTGAACAGTATAGTCAAGCAGAAAATGCACAGAAACCCGAATTTATCTATTTTAACTGTTTGCACGCCGCGTAGGCCTGTCCTAGGATTCCCACAAATCTATCAAAATGTCAGTGGGGACCCGACTTTGGACAAAGTCGAGTGTTACGAATCCGTCTGAACTGAAGGTAAGGGGGAATATTGATCATATTTAAAACGTTACCTGCGCCTTTTTTAAAACTTGATATGAACATCGCCTTGGGCGACGGAGAAGACTATTGTCCATGCTGCAGCGGCATGTGCACGTCGATAATACCCGAGTGGCAAACACAACAAAGGCCTTTCCCTTCCATATTACACTGACCATCCCATCACTATGTCTAAGCCCTCGCTTGTCCCCATCTTCTCTGCAGCTCACGTTTCTAAATGGGATGTGCTTCCCGAAGACGCTCATGCCAGCACCGCACACTTGCAGTCCCGACCTATTAAACTTGAAAGAACAACATGCCCATGTGTCAATCACCAGCGGGGCGCGTATCCATCAACGTATGGCCGCAGTGTCTGTTCCGCACGCGACGGCGACAACACAGCACCAGTCACTGGAGCCAGTACGGGTTCATGCGCCCCTACCAAGTCACGTGGTACATATTTCTGTTTGGTTAAGTTTGAGTTATTATTCTTTATTTGCGCGTTTTTAGCGCAGTCGACCCACTTAGTGATTTCCCCTTCTAGTACTTCTCCTTGCGAGCTTGTGGAGCTGATCACGTTTCTTTACGACTTCTGTCGCTTGCGTGTTGACTAGTAGCAAACATGTCCGCGAAGACCTATACCTGGATCACACTCTGGTTTATCTTGACTACACCTGTCATCATTTGGGATGCTACATACTGTTTTATGAGGTATATCTCGTGTACTGTGCATTCTGTGCAACGAATCTCACTAGCTTGTGGAACATCCAGACCGCGTTCAATGGTTGGGGGAGATCTTCATTGGATCTGGGAGCCATACGGCATATACCAAGATGTAGATTATGTGAGTCGACACAGCAATCGGGTTCGTATGATATCCGTTCATACTCTTGGGACAGGTGTACGGTTTGAAAGCCCTTGAAGAAAACAATGGGTTCACCAACGCACAGTGTAGGGCTTTTGCTAGTTCATTTCTATGTAGTTTTGACCTTCTTGACAAAGCGCTTCTCAATTTGGTGGAAACCTCGATTAACCTTGCCTACGTATACCTCGCACATGTGTCCAGCTGGCCTGGTGCCCCCATGATTGGGTTTACTGCGGTGATTATGACACTCTCCAAGACAGTGCTTTATTGGGCACAAGAGTATTATTGTGGTTGGTGTGCGGTTGGGCATAATGCGTGGGGCACACTATTGCTATATTGGGTGATTCCGAATGGGTATGTGTCTTAACTCTGGTTGTCTATGGTTACCTAATACCTTATTTCTCCGACTTGTCTCGGATTGCATATTTGGGATAGGTTGTGGCTAGTCTTCCCGAGTATGATTGCATGGCGCCTCGGTAGCGACATCATTGGTTCTCTCTGTGTTGCCTCACAGAGCGCCCGCAAAACCACGTCTGGAAAGATGGAGTGAGGTGGATAAGCATAGTCAATCACTTGCATGGCGACGACTGGTGCGTCACATCAAGATATTCCGAAGGGCCGATCGGGAAGGGGTGTGGGCAATGTTACATATCTATCAAATATTTTGGGATACCTTGCACCACGTGTGCATTTTGAATGAAAATCTCGAGACTAAGTAGCTCTATGGACCACAGACCGTGCATTGTCAGTGTTCCTGGGCGCCTGTGTTCCGTCCTTCAGTCTTTTCACGGTTTCACCCGTAATTCTCGCGAGCACACCTGCTTGCAGAGCCTGCTGCTACCAACTGGTCCTCAGCCTCTGGTAATCTTGGCACATGAAGAAACTATCTGGGCACTCTCGTATCTTCCTGACGGACGACGAGTCGTCACCAGCTCGGAGGACGGAGCTGTTCGGGTCTGGAATCTGGAAAACCGCGAGCAAGAGGGGACATCGATAGAGCCCGAGAACGTAATAAGCGGCCTTGCTGTAACCCATGATGGCACGAAGATCATCGGTAGTGACGACTGCGGGAAGATCGAAGTGTGGGACGTCGAATCGCACGAGCTTGTCAACGAATGGAGTTTCCCCGCGCTTGCCATTTCGCCAGACGATCGACTTATTGTGGTTGGTGACGAGACCATGTTATTTACACCATGGAAGGCACACTGGTCAACCATCCTATCGAGGTCGGCACGCGAGTATCGTCTATAACATTCTCTCCCGAGAGCCATGGGCTCGTGTGCACCACTCGTGATGACATCCGTATGTATCACGTCGAAAGTGGTGCTCTTATCCTTGGCCCGTTAATAGGTCATTCAGAAGGCATCCGAAGTGTCCTGTGGTCACATGATGGCAGAGGGCTCTTTTCTGCGTCCTACGACAAAACGATCCGCTGTTGGAATTCCAATACAGGAAACCCGATCGGACACCCATGGTCAGGTCCGAACACTGGCATGTTACAAACACTCTCCTTTACCCAGATGGGTCGGTCTTGGCGAGCACGTCCTGGGATCAAACTGTTTCGTTTTAGGATGCGACTTCTGGTGATATTTTCGCACAACCTCTGCAACTTGTGGAGCATGTGACTGCAGCTTGTTTTTCGCCGTCCGGTGAATTTATGGCAGTCGCAGGGTGGGACGGAAAGATATATTTGTGGCGTATACCATGGTTGGTTTCTGGCGACGAGGTGATCACGTTCCCCATGTATATTTTAGTACTCGCACTCACGTTCTGCATATACAGCCAGACAAAATGGACTGCGACGTACGCTACCTTGAGTATTTTCGCGTATGAACCTGCATGTGGTTCAGATTCTTCTGCAGTAGTGAGCAATTGCACGATGGGCATGTTCGTTCGGTCATTCACATGTTTCCATAACCATTACCTCTCGTCCCGTCGTGCCCTTTGTGGTTCCTCAATCATGCTCCACCTCACCGTGTGCAAAGGAACACGAGCACTGAATTTTCAAGCTAGAGTGCGTCACTGCGCTACGTTGTCATATGATCACCTGATACCATTCTTTGGTTCACCTCCATTAGCGCCTCACCACCGGATCTTACGCCTCACATTGGTTAAATTGGATTATCGATTACCGGTGGGGGGGAGTGCGAGTGATGTGTATAAATGTCGCTACATTGGCGGTTCAGCACCAGTAGAGGTTTGGGCGGGGTGTATGGCTTATTTTACTTTCTATTTATGTCCTCCTCAGGTTGCGGTCAAGGCCTTCCGGTTCGTGTTTACAATAGACGGCAAAACCGGTAGTAAATCCGTTGAGGTAAATGTTTTCCCCTACCCCACACGAAGGGTGTGAATTACTTTCCAGATGCTTCGCCGAGAACTTTGAATTTGGAGGAGGCTGGACCATAAGAATATCGTTCCATCCCTGGGTATTGCATACGGTTTTGGAATGAGTGGTTCAGTGTCGCCAGTGTCGTTGTGGATGCTCAACGAATCCCTCCACGCGTTCTTGGACAAGTACAATGACAATCTACATATGGAACACCGACTCAAGTTTGTGCGTCCACCCAATGTTGTTGATCCCTTGGGTCCATTAATACCACACTAGCTGCTGGATATCGCCACCGGGCTACACTATTGTGAGTCATTACCATTCCATATGTGCAAAGGGTTAACTCGCCGTAGTGCATTCTTTTCCAATTGTCCATGGTGACCTGAACAGCGTACGTCAAAGCAGACATATAATGCCATTCTCGCCTGACGAGATGACAGAATAACGTGCTTCTTGATGCAGACTACACTGCACGCATAACCGATTTCGGTTATGCTTCCTTGGCGGGGAATATTCCTGACGCATTGTCTTATCTCCAAATATCTGCCACACGACTGTAGGCCTTGCGGTGGAGTGCACCAGAGCAAATTGATCTAGAAGAGACATCAACCCAGACACCCAAGAGTGATATACTCTTTTGGATGTGTTAGCTTACAGGAAAGTTCGTTAGACTAAATTTCAGGTTTATGCCGATATTCCTACAGGCGTTGTCTGGAAAACAACCGTGGTCAGAAGTCACGGATGACGTCGCTGTCATTTTACGTTTGGCGAAGGTCATCGGCCAGGACGACCAGAATCTCGGGTAATTGATGACTCGCATTGGGCCCTAATTCAACGCTGCTGGTCACCGATAGAGGAGCGACCTGCGGCGGAGGTGATAACCCATACTATCCAGCGCCTCCTGGGTAGTTGCCCGTCATCCCCGCCGCTTGGCGACTTGGCGAAATCATGGTCGAGTCATGCTGATTCTCTCGCAGAAAGCTCGACTGACCCCTGACACCCCTAGCGAGGATAATCAGGAGGGTACGTAGCGATAAGTAACTATGTTTAATTTACTGATATCTCGCAATGGGCGGTTTGCGTAGAGTACATACCAATCTCATTGCGTGTGTATTCGCTGGATGGAAAGTCTATTGATCACGATTTAAAGGGGACGAAACCTTAGCCCCTTGATGCACGTCAGGTTGTATCTTCACACTTACGGTCCACGGTACTACATACTACTCTACTCCATTTCTTTGACGCATTTTCCGCTGTGCTTGAGGAAAATCGATGTGTCCGAGAATTAACTAGTAGGTTAGTGACACCTATATACTATCTCTTATTCGCGATGTTCACATAGGGAAGATTCGAAATATACGCTCGGGTTTGGAACAAATATGGGTATGATAGGCAGTATGGTAACGATCAGTACTCTAACCACCCGTAGTGAGTTATTGTTGTGATCAAACCTCAAGGGGTCTGAATACATTTTAAAGGACTGAGTCCATCTCGATTCTTGTGGCTCTATCTCCCCCGAGTGCTTGCACATCCAGGGTTACTCCGCAGACCTCTGGAGTCCTTGATAGTGCGACAAACCAAACCTGGGTTCCTGAGTGTGTTACTCGAACGGCAACTCGGGTCAGCTAAGTTAGCTAATTTATTAGGAGTTCAGCTACTTATACGATGATCGCCACGACAAACTAAGCTTGACACACCTCGTCAGAGCGATCAAGGGTGTACAAGCTGGTCTACATTCTCCGTTTGTTATTTGACATTCAACGCATCTGAACGTTGTTCGATATCAGCATATGTGGACTACAGGCACTTCTGCTGAGAATTGTCTTTGAGCTCAGCTCGATCAAGGAATAATTGCCTCTCAGACTGAACAATCGTGGAATCGACAGTCAGACGGCTGATGCTAGATGTGGAGAAACAGAATATTTATCAAGTCCATCTCGTTCCACTCCCGACAAAGAACCTTATTCAGTTCTCTGGCGCGCAGCGATTGGTTTTCTATAGCAACCTGTGACAGACGTTGACGAGCGAAAACCATGAATGTATTCGCGGGTAGATCGGTGTCACCCTCAACGTTGGGCGCCAGTAAAGGTGATGCAGTATCCAGACCCTCTATATAGGAGTGAAAAAGGTTGGCATTGTAATAATACACCGGATGCGTACTATCAGACTTCATTGTGTGCGGATCAGGCTGCACAGTATAGTCGCAAACGTCACCTGAGCTGGAAGGAAATTGGCGGTTATCCAACGTCACGGAATGTCGGACAACGGTATCGCGTGATTCTTCGGACTCCGAGTTACGAAATGTCGTGTCAATTGTCAAAGGCGATGGCTCGACGGCGAATTGAGTTGACGATCGCTGATCGTTGTCTCTCAAATAAACAGCTCCTAAAGAGATCAGAGACGGTAATACAATAATGATCTGGCACCAAACGATCAAGATGACTCTCTAGATCATCAAGGGTCCATGACTGTCCCTGAGTTACATTAATCAAAATCCAACCACGAAGATAGTAATTCTCACTCTTCCAAGGATCTGGAGCATTGAGATCCATTGACCGTCATGTGTCACGGCAATTCTCGCGGATGGTTCCTAAAGCAAAAATGGGTATGAACGTTGCATCTTTCCATTTATACGCCACGAACCTTTTTCAGTAGGTACTGATTGATAATTTCAGATGGATGGGGTCCTATTTGGCGTATATATTAATCGTGTCCACCCTGACGACGCGAGAGCAGATATACCTGTGATATTGGTGATACATGTTCAATTATTACATCGCTTCCAGATGACTGGGTCGTTGCCGCCTCAATGGAACCTACCAGTGTGCTGAGGAATGGAATACGGGTATTTAGCCTGTTGAGCAATGTACCGGTAGCATGCTGTTCTTCAGTCTGACTTTGCTTGGGTGTGATCGTGATTCCGCGTATGAAAACGGTTTTGGTTATTGTGCCCTTGGCGGTCTGGTGCGGGACCAATCTTGCGCTTAAAACGTCCTGCAGGATGCCAAACAGACTCCTGTCGTATAGTTCGTTCGTCTATTTCCACCAAGGTACAATAGTCTGCATCCCAAATGAGGCAATAGACCATGAACATGTTTTGCATAACCCAGGGAGCAGGTATAGAGAGTTTGATCGTGGCCATCCAAGCTGGTCTCTAAAAAGCTCAAGCCATTCAGCGCCATGCTCCCTTGCGTGGTTCTCAAATAGTTTCTTGTGTCGAGATGGGAGTTCGAATAGCTGAGCTCCTTGGGGCAGGATAATATGTGCCCCGTCATTGGATAGGGTGGCACTATACTGGGTTGTTCTACGACTAGACACGAGTCACGCCTTATCCTTAACATTTTCATGCACTCGCGCACCTCATGTCTGCGATCATCACCATCTCCAATGATTCAACTTCCCACGATGTTTCGGGGGACGAGACGACCTCACGAGGTAAGAGGTCTTGATCAACACGGCGAGTGTCGTCTTCTACGAGGGGTGGGTAATTTAGGCGAAAGCTGTCGGAAATTCCTGGAAGCGGTTCAAGGATATTGAAGAAAGCATCGAATCTTCCTCGTTCATCCACACCCCCAACATCTCCGATTTTAAGACCCGCCCTTTGGTGGACGGGTGGTAACAAGACTGGGTCCGGACTTCACAGAGATGAACAGGTGTTTTGCGAATGACGCTTGTTCCGACGGAAGAGAATGAGAGGGGGACATGCTAAGGGAAGAGTCGACAAGAGTGATTGACAATCAACGATTGGAACGCTAACTAGTAGGAGATAAGGGTTTAAGATGCGCCCGAGTTCATAGCCAATGAGACCAGTAGGCGGAGCAATTGCACAGTCTGCTCGCCTGTACTTATTGGGCAATGAGTGATGGAACTATCACGTGGCCAATATTGAGTAACTAAGTTCGAGGTTGCCACGAGCCGTGCGCAGAGGAGCATGCAATTATGCACCCTTCATCAAACGACCATAGGGTATTAGTTTGAAAACATAGCCTCATGGTGACCTCCCAGGAAACGGCATTTGGGACTGTGTTCACGTTGCATGCATGAGGTGTCTCGATGCTTTATGTAAGCAGTGATTCTGATTGGACGTAGGTATCACGTATGTGATACGATGCTCGAGCGTCTCCAGGAAAAAGGAACCTCGAGGTATACGTCCGGTCTACTCGTCCTGTTATTGCCTCTCTAAATTTATTCGTCTGGCACCGCATATCTGGTTTTCTGCGTCGAGTCTGTGATGTCGCAAACGAAGCAAGGTAAGAAACGGCACATTGAAAATGCTTTCGTGTCAGTCTTAGAGCCATCCATAAAGCTCTTGCAAACGTACCACAAGAATACGAAACCTATGCTCAGACGGCCTCTCTGGTCTTCTTTCCCGATGGGGAGCGGGCAATACATGTCTCCAAATGCGAGCTCGCGACACTGGTACAGTTACAAGATCGTTGGAAGAGAATAGGTTCATTGATGATGGCTGCATGCACTGCGACCGTTTCGTCCGACGGAAAGTGGATCGTCTGTGGCTGCAGCGACGGGAAACTGAGGGTTTTGGATGTCGAGAGTCAGACACTTAGTGTGGAGACGAATGACTACCACGCCCGCAAAGTCACTGCGCTCGACGTACAACGGACTCATTGTCAGTTGCCAGTGGATCGTTGGACGGGGCAACCGTTGTATGGAGTATTGTGACAGGCCAACGAGCGGCAGGGCCGTTGAACCTCAGTGGCCATCATGGCAACTTGAAGGTCTCGTTTGTTAGATTCTCTCGCTGCGGCAATCACCTCGCTTGTTGTGTCAACACCCTAAATCCTCCCCGTCAGCATGGTACCGTTTACATCCTGGATATTCTTGAAAATCAACTCACTCAACGTGTCGTGGTCACGTTCAACTCGTGCGTGACAACTGTTGTGTGGTCGGATGCCACGAATGGCCAACAGCAAATCTTGGCTGGATTGGAAGAATCGATCGCAGTTATTGACCCGTTACATGGAGATTTAAACCTGACTCGCAAGCCAATTCCGGGTTTCCGCGCCCTCTCCAAGAACAGGAAATTCATAGTATCTGGTACTTGGCAAGATGGTGTTCGATTTTGGGACGCTTCCACGTTCGCAGAAATCGGACCTATCCTTCCCTCTTGTCTTCCGCTTGCTCTTTCTCCCAACAATACCCTTGTTAGTGTTTCTCGGAACGATCACGGCTTATCCAATTGGAATCTCTCAGACATGCTGCCAAGGTACTATATCATCGACGTATGTACCCACATTTTCCTAACAAAATATAATGAGATCGTTATCCATAGAACGACGACACTTCATTTGCACCAATGATGACTGCGACCTCGGCTTCACAAGCACTAGAATGCGAGGCAACCGAAGCTTTTAACACATTACTTTCAAAGGTTCAACTCTCCACCAAGCCAGAGGCTCACCGTAAGCACCTCATACACATGGTAAACATGATATATCGATCTTTTTCAATTACAGGGCAGTACCAGCTGTACGCCAACCCTGTACAGAGGAGAGAAGCAGAAGCCATAATCTCCGAGGTCCTCAAACTGCGCCCACCTGCACTCATTGACACTCGAACGGGTCATCTCTGCCACAAGTCACTACAAGTCCTTACACTCGAGGTCAATCCCAGCTACCGGAATCTTTTGTCATCTATTGGAGATCAGGACCGTTTCCGAAAGGGCGTCGAAACATTTTTCGAATATGTTATGTTCTCGCATAAATGGGACGAGAACTGCAGGGAACCATTATTCCACGATATTTATGGCAAGTCAATATATCGCGATCTCGAACGATCGCCTACCAACGATAAACTTCACAATTTCTGCCAGATGGCCCGCAAAACGGGACATCGTTGGGCTTGGAGTGACACGTGTTGCATCAACAGAACAGACCCGTCCGTATTAAATAAGGCTATCATTTCCATGTACAGATGGTATAAAGAATCCGCGGTCACGCTCGCCTTCCTTTCAAGCGTAGTCCCGCCATCGAAACGAGGTGACCTAAGGGACGACATATGGATGACACGTGTTTGGACGTTACAAGAGCTCCTTGCACCGAGGGTGGTTCGCTTCTATGACTCCGAGTGGAATCCATACCTCAATGACCTCCACCACGACCACAGAGACTCTCCGGTCATCAACGCCGAATTAGCGTCTGCTATTCCTGTCACTCCGCAAACAATCTCCGCCTTTCATCCAGCCGGTTTAGGTGTGCGTGAGAAGCTACGCCTGGCTTCGACGCGTTCCGCGAAGGAAGAGGAAGATATCGCGTACTCTCTATTCGGAATATTTGCCAGTGATCTCATACCGAACTATGGCGAAGGCAAGGATGCGCTCGCACGACTTTTGGAGGAAATTGTCCATCGTTCGGGTGATGTAACAGTGCTCGCCTGGACAGGGAGTTCATCGCGTTTCAATAGTTGCCTTCCCGCCAAGATAACAGTTTATAAGGAACCGCCTCACACGGTATCACTGAGCGACGTGAACAAGCTGCGGACGCGTGTTGTGGAATTGCGATCTCTGTTACAGCGAGAAACAGCTATGGCGATCTATGGACAGGTCGTGAATCTACCGAAGGCATCGTTCGCAAATCGCTGTCTACATCTTCCGTGCATCACTTTTGCTGTTGACGGACTGACAGTGGTAACCAGCGGACCCGAATGGCGTGTGTATCGTGCGGGCGTTTCGGTGCTTGGTGATGTGAAGATCAAGACCACGGATCTACTTCCCCTGAGAGAACCGCACACACTCCTCCTTGTGCATCCATGGATAAATGACATCTTACATGTACCTGGTGAGATCACTCCCCGGGGTTGACAACAAATCTGACTCATCTTTGTTGTGTCACGTAGCTTCAACTGCGTTGGACGATTACACTCGTGCGCTATGGTTGATTGCTCACCTCGGACTAAAATTCACTGCGTTGTTGCTGCAAAGGCAGTCATACCATGGGTACAAGCGTGTTGCCGCTGACCACGAGATCGCTGTTCAATTACCCAGGAGTACCTCCGTCCATGACATCCTCACGCAAGTAGCGGATGTTTGGGATTCCCACATTGGTATGTTGTGATACTGACATATTGTCACACACCATATCTATTGCCTCACTGTGTCGTTTCTGCTTTCTTGCTTTCGTTAATTTGCTGTAATTTCCATGACCTGCTTTCTCTGCTTTCTAGTGATGCCGTTATTACTTCCTACTTTCAGTCGATCGGCTTCATTGTGCTGGTCACCAGTCCGTGTCCTGGCATTCACGGCCAGCGATTGGTCGCCACTCCGATTATCTACGTCATGCCGCTTTCTCTTGCATACCGAGGCTAATAGATCAGTTCGATTCAGACACCGTGAGCTTTACAATCCGTCACCTTACTCACCAGGTTGAGGTATAATCTCAAACCCCTGCTAGGCTGTCAGGCCACTGCTAGTCCAAGTTGCTAAGCCAGCTCGGAGTTCAACGGTGGTTTTGACGGGTGTAAGGGTACAAAATTTTCGGGTGCAATTCGCCTCGCCTCAACACTGAAACTTTATCGATCCACACCAGATTGGCAACACCATGAAGAACCAAACCATGTGACATCAAATTTACCATCAAGCGACCGTCCTTGCCATGTGACACCCTACGGCTCGGACTCCGAGGGGTGAAACCATGCGGTAGCGCAAGCTTGCAAGTCAGTTGATGTGTCCACCCAGCGTACACCAGGTCCATCCACATTTTCGCTCAGTGGTCCCGTGATTGTCACATTCACATTCCACATGAACCTACATAGCCTCTCATCCCGCTATCACCCCTTGCATTCGTATCCACTCGAGCACGCGTATGTATACAAATTGTTGTGTCCGAATACCGATACGCGCTCGATCGCTGGCGGTTGCCCTCATTATTGTCCTTGCTAATGTATGTGCTGACCCGCAGAAATTCTGACGGGTATGAGTGCGAGACTACCCTTGTCAATCTTGTTATTGGAAGACACGAAGGACTTCCAACCACGCCTAAAAGATGCAAGCGTCATGCTCAGCATATAGTCCCTGTTCCCACTATTAGTGGTGCAGGGCGACGATACAAGCGACGACTTACCATGTAGAATGCCTTCACTTTTGCAATTCCGCTACATTCGCTGAGTCGCGCTTCCATACAGGACCACCACCCCCGTTTCCGCTACTATACTACAACGAAAATAAGTAAAATGGTGCGACGGATCGTGTGAGTTCGGGGTATACCTTCGTAAGATCTCCAAGAATCTGTGGACTGCCGTGCGCTGGCTCATTAACGGATGCCTGATAAAATCCAAACCCATCAATCCAAATAAAATCACGACGCGGTAGAGCACAAGACAAGGACGCACTGGAGCAGCGATGGCAGCCGCGGCAAGAACTAGAAGAACGGAAAAGGGCTTCATGAGTATGTACAAAGGGTGTCCTACCAAAACTCATGGCATGGCGCGCCTTTTATGCAATCCGGGATGACAACTATATCATTCCCAGGCCGGCACATTGGGAAAGAGGTCTCGCGATCTCCACTCCGCTCGGCTAACTTCCGTTCCTGTTCCTGTCGGTGCCTTTTCGGGGGAGCACATATGTCCTTTGCAGTGTAACTAGAGACGTCTGGTTTGGGACCACCCAGCGTGTCCTCTGCCTCGAGGCTTCAATTTCGTTGTGTAGTAAGTTATCCGTCTTCCGCCGGTTCCACACGACTTATTGTATCTTCTACTCATGAGCAAGTACTCTTATGCCTGATCTCGTGATTGTCCGAGTCGTTCAAATTCGGAGAAGTCCCTGGACTGCGCTGTCAAGATTGACAGTCCGCGTGGTCTCTCAAAGTTCTGTGTTGTCACTTTGAAACAGCTGGCAGTGTCATTGGCGGAGATAGTAATTTACGCGACATGCGCGCCTTCTCGGTCGTTTCCAGCCGACCACCCTTGCGTGGGGGATGACTGACGATCATTGATCTGAGACTGACCGTAGCCTTGCCCCGTCATCAAGTTGGGACTCTGGGCCACGTGTCTCGATTTTGACTCTCAACTCGCCGAGTAGTGGCGATCAAGACTCCGCCAAGCGAGCCTGGGTCGCCACGTTGGCAGCTTTCCGCTCTCGCTCACAAGTCACATTGTGAATGTCGTCCCTACAAAAAAATACTATGGCGGCCAGGAACTGCAAGGTCGTCGGAGGCTAGATTATGCACCCACTAGGCGAGTAACATATGTGGGGCAGTGTTGGTTGCCCTGAACCACTGAACGTTCAACGCAAGGTACAAATATGGTGCGTTTGCGTCATCCTTGTGCCTCACCGGGGACCTGACGACTCAACATTCCCAAAGTAATCTGTGGCAAGACCGTCCCTTTGTCATGGAAAGTGCATCCTCCGAGCATGCCGGTCGTCCTCGAAGCGATTTCTAAATTCTTCCGGATGACCCACACCCAAGGGGATGGCCGAGCAGTGGGAATTATCAGGAGTTCGGAACTTGGTGAGAACCAGTGGGAATGACCAGATGCTGTCCCCGGTTGAATTACCTACCGAATTCTACACGCTGGCCAAGCCCAATCAACACATTGGTCCTAGGCGATGCACTCATATTCGCTATTTCCACCGTGCGCGCCGCATAGGTCGTTGACTCGGTGGCATTTGACCATGTCATCCCACCGGGCACTCAAACGAGGGACGGTATCTTCCGCAAGCACCCTGTTTCTTCGTCTTAGGTGTACTGTAAACGCAGGGATGACGACTAGCAAACGTTTCAGATCCCAACGCTGGGTGGCGAGGCTGTGGATCCACAACACACCACTACAAGTCGCTACGCATCAATGCTCAACGTTGCCATGTGTATTGTTCAGATGTGAGGTAACTAGATATCCCCTGGTTCCACACAAGCGAACTCGTGTTCTGGGCGGGGGTGTTCGCTACGAGAGCAGGACAAGGGAACCACTGGCCCTCGCTTTGCAGTTGATACCCTAGTACAGTACCTGACACGCGCCCAGGTCAGTTGATATCATCAAGGTTGCTGCTGAGGTTCGCTGGACACTAGAACCCAGCCTGCACTCACGTCCTCGTCGACCTTCCTGGGAATGCCCATAAACAAGATCCACAACGACTTGATTTCTACCGTCATGCCTGGCGGCCGGTGACTTGGGGTCGACGCACAGGCTCAAGTTGTCATGATATAAAGTGACTGGCACCTGGCGCGTCCACTCGAGGTCGAAGTTCATCATCACTGCATCCCAATGTTTGCAATACCAATACATACACGAATCGTCCGAGTCCATCTCGACAAGATATACTAGATCCAACCCCAACCCCGCACGTCCATAAAGATGGCACAGCCAACACAAGTACATGGAAAGCGAGGGAAGCAGGGAATGAGAAGAATACAGAGAGGACATGGTGAAGTGTTGTCCATCACAGGTCAACGAGTCTGAGAAGTGGGTGCCGGATGTAGAATGCTAAGAGCAGTGGGCGTCGTCTCCCACTCGGCACATGAATCCCGACGTCCCACGGCTGATACCCGCAACGTTGACATCGGAGACGGCCCCCCTACTCCATCTCCATCTCCATCTCCATGCCATCCCAGATCTGTTCTCCCCTTCCTTTCAGCTTCACACCCTCCACGGCCTCCTCTTCGTCCTCGCGCACACTGATATCCGTTAGCCCACTTTCCCCATCTTCTGTCTTCCATGCGTGTAAGCCGGACCCATATACACTTGGTCTCACCCTTGCCACGTGCATTCTGTGCACTAAACTGGCATCTCTATCCGGATGTGGCCCCACATCCCCGAATACCGCGTCATCTTCATCATCGCTCCTACTGTCCGAAGCCGACTGCGACCGAGACCGGGACCCCGACGACCCCGATTTAGATCGGATGGACGAGCGCGGGAGGGACCACCTGCTATTCGAGCTAGTCGCATACGCGTACGCAGCAGAGCTGGACCTGTAGTCGTACCTAAGACCAGACCCAGATCCATACTCGTACGCGTTCGATCGACGGCGTTCTCGCTCTTGCGACGCGGCCGAGGCTGACAGCGGATGTGACCGTGAATAGGATAGTGAGTGCGAGTGAGCATGCGAACGGGGATGAGATAGCGACGACGATGGTACCGACGCCGATGTCATTGATCCAGACGTCACCCCTGCCGAGTGCAACGCAAGTAAATTCAGCGCGTCATCTTCTCTCGATGATATTATCTGTTCTGCTGGTACTGGGGAACTTGCGTTCGTCGGTGGGGTTGATACGCTCAACATTCCGGGGCGGACTTGGGTGACACCGATACCATCTGCGTTGATGGCGTAATTGTGTAAGCGAGGTCCTGTCGATCCCGCACATGAGCCCAGTACCGTGTTCACTGGCACAGAACTTGAAATGGGAAATGAGGTATGAACGCCAGACACTGATGTGGGTGGCGAACCGTCGGCCATCGCCGTTGGTATCGGCCCGACATCGTTCGGCACCGAGCCAGGTGGGGGGACGAGTCCGCCTGAGAGGAAAGATGGCCATAAAGAGCGATCTTCGGGTAAGGAAGCCGAGGAAGGTGAGAGATGCGAGAGGATCGCGGCCGCCTAGCCAAATCCGGTTCAGTGTTACATCCATAGCCAGTCCAAGCAAGGGACGCGAAACAGGAACAGGTGCACATGCAAGTAGAAAAACCATATGGTCGCCTGGGAAGAAAGAAAACCCACCTCGAGCAACTGCACTTGTTGATGCTTACTCAACACAAACTTGGACGCTTCCTGCCAGTGTGGGGTATGTTCCCAGCGGTGTTTGATCAAACACGACGGATGTCGATAGACCTGGACAAGTGTACCGGATCAAATTTAGCCATCAGGGCGGTGCAAAGGGAATGGTCCAACCTTTGAGCAACTCTCACACGTAAATAAAGAGCCTCGTTTGCGTCCCGACCTTGTCCCATTAGTCGCGAGGGGGGTATGAGATTGGGGGGACGCGGAGAGGTAGGTGTCGTCCATGCTCGCAGGTTCAGGTTCAGATGCATCGTTGGTGGACGCCGCCCCAGGGACCTGGATCGGCTGGGCGCCGTGGATAGAGCGGTGGGACACCGTGGGTGACGAGAGCGAGAGTGCTGCGAGGGATGCAGAGGTGTTTTGCAGGGACATCGGACTGAGCAGGGATCAGCAAGGCCAAATACACCAAATAGATGGATAGATTTGGTGTGGAAAGATAAATGAAACGAGCACGATGGCTGTCCGTCCATGCGCATGGATCGAGTACTTACAAAGGGCGAGTGGCAGCATCGCGGGCATCGCTCAGCCTTCTTCTGGATCTCCCTGCCGAGGAGAGTCGACGGTGCTTTGTAGTGTTCGTTGACACACCTGTTTTGCGTGCGATGTGAGATGGTAAGAGAGAAAATGCCACTCGCGTACCCTGCGAAGACCGACCCGCCGTTTCAGCGACTGGTGAAGCGGGTATTGGAACTGCGGTTGCAGCCGCGATGGACAAGGAAAGCAGGGAGAGATTGGGCTGGGCATCCTACAGAACGATCAGTCAAAGTTGCGACGCTCATCCCGCAGGACGCGAACCTGGGACATGACAAAAAGTTGCACATATGTTGGGGACGATGCAATTTCAACGTCCGCCCAAATTTGTGTGTGTCCTAAATGGAGCCGAACAAGCACCCTGTCTCGATTTCACTGATCGGGCGGCAAATCAGACAAAGGCTAATGACAAATACACTGAAGTGAACCCTCGGTGAGTACACCAGCCCGATTTCAAGTCGCTGGCAGCTTCCTTTGAGATTTCCTCAGCGAGGACAGCTCCAGTAGCCATCAGACCAGTAGTGGGTGAACGACCCTCTATCGAATGGACGAGGAAAGAAAACCTAATCCTCGTTACTACATGACGTACGATGCCGCAATTTTGCTCCACCAGTATACCAGCAGTGTTCAACAGTTTGAAATTTAGCGATCTGGTTCTACTTCTTTTCAGTCGCGACCACGCCATGCATGGCATGTCCGACCAGAATAACTTACATGCCAGCCATCGTGTCGTATCCCTTCGTGCCACCCTTTAGGTATGTGATTCTTCATACACGAGCTTCTTTCCTCGATCTCGCAGAAAGATGAGCATGGTCTACTCTTGCGACATGCGTTTCCCTCCGCCGCAAGGCTAGCACAATCAACAAAGAGTAAAGAGCCATTTAACCAGCACGATGATTGATTATACTATACAAGTAGGCATGTTCGATGCAGACAGAAATGGAACTATGGCAAGCACTACTCGAGCACACTTAAAATGAACATGACACTCTTGTCCAAGCCGAAATTACCTCTGCGAGAAGACATGACCATAGATGGTGTCTCCGGCGGTCAGTGAGTTGCCTTCTCATTGTATTTCCTACTCTCGCCGAAATACCTCACATCTACTTCTCCTCGGAGAACACTAGGGGTCAATCGCAGCTAGATTAACATTCCTTGGCCCCTGCTCGCATGTGTTCCTACGTAATCTCCTTTACGCCCGTGTTTAATGATTAACACGTTCGCGCGGAAATGTTATGTCGATGTGTTGCCGCACGGTGATTTTCATAATTCGCCTTCTTGAAGTTCTTACCCGATCCTTCAAATCTAGAAATGCTAGAAGTGCTTCGCCTCATTGAATTTCGGTGTCAAAGGTGGGCATAATCCATTCGCAAGGCACGCGTTTCCGTTGACACAGGTACAATAAACAGAGAGATAGGTATTCCAACAATGTATGAATGGTCAATGAAAAGTATTTTTACGGACTAACAAACGCAATATTGTAGCCCGCGTCACTCGGTGCATTGTATACCAAGAATGAACTTGATCTGGCTTATCACCTCCTTAATGAGACTTTGGGTCATCCTTGGACCGCGTTCTCATTTCCCTCGTAGTCACCGAAAATCACGTCCCTGATTCTCCTCGAAGAAGCCTAGATCCATCATAACCAGGCGGAACAGCTTTCCTTACCCCCCCCCCATCGCACCACGGGACGGAAATCCATCCCTTTGGCGAGTGTGCAAGGATAATGTCGATGTCCTCACTGTCACCCTACACGTACGCCGCAGTTTTCCTTGACCATATACTAGCATTTAACGATGTGAAATTCAATTTAGTGATCAAGTTTAGCATCTTCCCGTTCATTTCGGGGATGAATGCATATATCTTGCATAGAAATCACGTCTGAGGGAGTGGTATATACATGCAGAAACACCAACGGTGTCGGACATATCCACGCCATCCTGGAGGTATACAATTTATTAATACGCCTGATTCTTGTCCTACCTTCGGTGAAATCTCGGCAGCAAAGACCTGCAAGACGCAAGATAAGCACGCCATTCACGTGTTGGTGTGCAATGGCTGGACACTTGACGTGACATTCTCTGCGTGAGTAGGCATGACTGGGTGAATTCTCCGAGTCAGAACAATAACTCCACCCTTCGATCCAAAAAAGGATCACCTCTAGGAAAATACCTATACATACACGGCCTTTGTCACGTTCAACGGATCGGCATGTGGGTGTAGAAACACCAGCACGAACCGTCGCATCGGACCCGCGCTATCCCGGGGATGTACGGTTCATGAACCCACTTCTTTCCTCGGTCTTGCATGTTCTGAAACTTGCCCCTGTGAGATCCTTGGTAGTAAGTACGCGATCGACAGACATGAAACCCAACCACAGCATGGTGGATGACAACTATGACACATCAGAGGTTGACAAGTACCCTTGATGGCACCGAATTGGGCGCATCGCTTGTTGTACGCTCGCAATGCATGCCATTTACCAACATACCCAGCCAACAAACCATATTTAGCGTTCTCCTGTGGCTTGTCACGTTGGCCAGTACGCCCTTCATTTCTGGCTTCCCTGGTCTTCTCCTCGGAGAGCCCCTGTAGCCATCGAGGCCATATGGAAAGCGATCTGTTCCCGTGAGCCCCATCTCGTCAAAAAGGTGCACCGGCACGTGCATGCATCCAACCAAGGACATACGAACCGAGACAGACACCCCAACCCACACGCCATGACCTCATATCCCCAACGTTTTGCAAATCTGTTTTCCTCTTCACATCTTGAACAAAGACAACTGCGCGATGGGGAAAGCTCCAACGCCTCCTCATGGCACGCCACCGTTGGCGGGCAACGCCAGCGTCTTCGCGATGTTGCAAATTCGAAACGGTTTGCCCCGGATAGGGGAATATGATATGTTTCGTCGCATCACCTGCTCTCGCAACACGTGTTTTCCCTACACGTGCAGGACATGGTGAGTAGAGATAAGCAACGTGCGCATGTTCGATAGGTCGATACCAACAATACCGGTTTGCGTCGTTGGTTGAATGTATAACACGAGACCGATTCTTGCTCCAAGCTCCAAGTTCCATGCACCACGCCAAGATCGTCTCGAGGAGGAAGACCTCTCCACGCACACCGTGTGTGAGAGATCAGCACGTTCGCGCAGAAAACTGTGCACAACGCGTCCTCGTATCGGCCATTGCCGAGCTCTCCTGAAGCACGCGATCTACCAGCGCGCTTCTTTGCTTGCTCACGATCCCGCAATAAAGAGATAAGCATCCGGCCAAGACGATGGGTGATGTGTTGATGCACCATGGGTGGATACCTGATAGGAGGCGACCGGCCATGGCCGGTATGGTAGCAGAGAGCGAAAGTTGGGTGTCGACGTGACGACCACCCTCAACCCTCATTGGCACCTACCACCCTGCTTTGGCTTCTCCTCGGAGAATGCCAGCGGACCTATTGCAGAAACGCCGTTCCCTGTCTCTTTCGTCAGTACGTGAGCCCAACCCCGCCCTTCTAGAGTTCAATAGCATCAAATTCGGTTGGTCATATTCCCCTTCATATTGGAACCAAACGTACGTACGCGGGGATCCGCACGGTGGCACAGGAAGAGGAAGAAAACAACGCGCGAGGCGTCGTCGCACCGGACGTATCTGGGCTGGGGATGCTGTGTTCATCAACAACGCCCGCTTCTTTCCTCGAGAACTTGGGAATTCGAAATCGAAATCATGTTTACCCCGGATAGACGTCGGTGCTAGTGTGCGATGATGGGCGCGATCTGCTCTGCCGCTCCAACACGCACCCTTCCCGATCGATAAGCATGCAACAGTGCGATAGACGTTCAGCCAACGTGATGGGTGATGTCGATGAGTTGATGATGTTCCATCCGCCAGAGCTTGATAGAATGAGGCGACCTGGAGCCGAGCGTACACCGGACGGGAGCGCAACACCAGCCCCCTATCCAAGGCAAGACGCTCGCTCTCGGAGAAGTCACGTCCATAGACGGGCGTGTTCGGTTGGCACCATCCAATCCTGGGTCTCATTGTCCGCCCTAGGCTCGCCCGAACCAGTTCGCTTCATGCTTCTCCTCGGAGAACTCCAGGAACGCACCGCAGCTAGTGTATAGACGGAACGCCGCGCTTTGCCGCTGACGTGCACGGGCATGTGGTACCTATACGTGAACCCAACCCCGATATCCTGCATAGCGTTCACCGATGTGAAATTCGGTGTGTCATATCTGCTTCATGTTGAGGTAAGGGGTGTACATACATGACATGGATACGTCCTCCGGGATCGGCACGTTCGTGCAGCAACGGCCAACGGGCGAAGCAGGGTGTGTGTGGACATGGCGGCGCTATCGTCGTCCAGGGGTACGACGAACACGTTTTTGTACTTCGATCTTGCAAATGCGAAAACATTTACCCCGGATAGATGTCGGTGGTAGTGAGCAAGGACAGATTCTGTCTTCCGGCGGCGTTGCGACGCACGTCTTCCCGATCGATATAGCGATAACCATTCAGCCAACGTGATGGATAACGTGTTGATGCTCCATAGGTGGATGCGTGATAACGTTCGACCGTCCATAACCCGAACGCTTTGGTTGCATGCATGGAATAAACCAAGCACGAGCCCTTGATCGCTACCCATCCATCCTCCCTGCACCCCACTACGTTGCCCCCGTGCTCCTCGGAGCACACGAGGGAGGTATCCTAGTACCCATACCCAGGGACCGGCATTCCTTTCTCGAGCGCCCATATATACATACGGCAACTTACCGCAGGCGAACAAACCAGGACCCACACCGATCCTCGCACGTCTCCGTAGCCGAGTTCAGAAGCACCTTCCATTTGGATGTGGCTCGGGCAAGCCATGCTGTAAGACATTCGGTTGGGTCCTTGTTAAGTAGCCTGCAACGAGTAAGGGTTGGTTGGTTGCAAAGGTGTTGTGTTACGGTTCGTTTCGGCCGCTCTGGATGCACGTGCGACGGTATAATATCCGATCGACGATTGGGTTGTGGTCAGGGACGCGCACGCGCTACGCCGTGCAGCCGGGGTTAGAGACGACTGGCATGTAGACAAGGAAAAGACCAACACCCACCCGCACATACACGCACCTTCTTGTCCAGGGCCGGGGATGTGATACATTCAAAAACGACATGCTTCTTTCGGTACATGTATACTGCGTTGCCGAGCTGCCGTCCCGACGGTGAGATCCCCATGCACGATGCGTCGTCGGACCAGCGCCGCGCGCAGCAAATAGGATCACAGTGGGTGACCGACGTCATCATGATGCGTGATAGGTCCGATGGATGGGACTGTTGATGCATCATGATGACGGGACAAGTGCCATCAATATCACGTCGATGACGGGGCTTTGACGTCGTCCCCGAACGCGAGGGTGGGTGACCCCCACCCGTGCGCCCCTGGACGCGTCGTGCCCACCTATGGCCCACCGACCGCCTCGTGCCCCCGCCTTCCTCGGATGCGGGCAGGGACGCGTAGGATAGCTGTACCGAGCAATCACATCACCAAAGATGCGCCCATAGGCAACGCCTGAGCCGCCGGCGACCAAACCGCGGCACGGGCACCGATCGTCGCATCGACAATTGAATAGACCAATGTGATACTGGCGTCTGGATGCAAGGCGCTCCCTGTGAACGCCCTGCCGTGGCAGTTCCATGATGAGAAGACACCCCCGAACATTGTTGTCCGACGTTCGGTCTGCGTGCGTTGGGAGATTTGAAAACACTGGCACCAACGTCGTCGGAGCGCCTTGTGCAGGACGCCATTCCGGGGCATAAGTACAGGACATGAACGACCACGCGCTGACCTTGTGCCTGGTTCTCGCACGAAACGAGTGTTCGAACAGAACAAAGCAGAACGGGACAGAAAAGTCGAGACGGAGAGAGAGATAAGCAGGCATGATGTGTTCACGCCGGATAGGTGGATAGGTGGAGGTAGATAGCCCTGATAAGCCATTCAATATCATAGGCCACGGCGGCGAACTCCCACTTGTGGCGTTGCGCGTGAGGATAGCATGTGCATCGGGGGCACGGTCTGCTGGGGCCAACCCCCGATCCAGGCCAAGATGGACGGTGGCACTGGCTGGGAGGAGCTCAGGACCAACGGCCACACGCACACGTCACAGCACCGGAAGTCTGCTCGCAGCCACGTCAGACGGGCGACACGTTCTCGTCAAACGTGCGGTTTCGATGCTCCATCGCGGTGGGGGTAGAGCGCGGGCCCGTTCGTGAGGCTCGGTCGATGCCACCGCTGATGAGGTCGAGAACTGACCAGCTCGGGGGTAGCTTTACATAACCTAGTAAAAATTTACCTCGACTTTCGATTTGGCAACTCGGACTCGATGTGATGCGCGTCCGATCTGTCTTTGCCCGCCTCGTCCACGTCCGCCGCAAACACACCGCCGCCATGCAAAACTCCCTCAACAAGACCGCCCACCCGTTCGACAAGGCCCGTCTCGAGGCCCTCCTCAACCGCCGCTTCTTCTACGCCCCCGCGTTTGAAATCTACGGAGGTTCGGGGCTTCTTCCTCTTCTCTACGCCCAGCTAAACCCACATCGCCATCGCCAGGCGTCGCGGGGCTGTACGACTACGGCCCACCGGGGTCGTCCCTCCAGGCCAACATCATCGCCGAATGGCGTCGTCACTTTATCGTGCACGATCACATGCTCGAGCTCGACACGACCATCATGACCCCCGCGCCCGTGTTCGAGACATCGGGCCACGTCGCCCGGTTCGCCGACTGGATGGTCAAGGATACCAAGACGGGGGACGTCCTCCGCGCGGACCACCTCGTCAAGAACGTCCTCGAGGCGCGCCTCGCCGGCGATCGCGAGGCTCGTGGCAAGGCGGCGCAACCCGTCAAGGACGACGACAAGAAGCGGAAGAAAAAGGTCAAGAACGTCGCCGTGCAGCTGGCGGACGACGTGGTCCACGAGTATGAGCGGATCCTCGCACAGGTGCGTCGTCGTGGGGTCGCGCGGGCAGCGTGCTGAGATGGATTTCAGCTAGACAACTTTTCGGGCCCGGAGCTCGGCGAGCTCTGTCGGACACACGCCATTCGGAACCCAGATACGGACAACGAGGTCGGCGAACCACAGGAATTTAACCTCATGTTTGCGAGCAGCATCGGGCCTACGGGACAACACCCCGGGTACGCGATGCCCTTCACCCGTGTACATACGCTCACGCCCGTGACAGATACCTCCGGCCCGAAACCGCCCAGGGCCATTTTCTCAACTTTTCCCGCCTGCTCGAGTTCAACAATGGACGTATACCATTTGCGTCCGCGCAGATCGGACGATCGTTCCGCAACGAAATCTCACCCCGCGCGGGGTTGTTACGTGTCCGCGAATTCACCATGGGTGAGATCGAGCACTATGTAGACCCCGCCGACAAACGTCACCCGCGGTTCTCGGAATACCGGAACGTGGTCCTCCCGCTCCTCGATCGCGACGTGCAGCTGCAGGGGAGCACGACCGTGACACCGATGCCCATCGGTGAGGCGGTCGACAAGGGCATCGTCGCCAACGAGACGCTGGGCTACTTTTTGGCGCGCATCCAGCTCTTCTTGGTGCACATTGGGATCCATCCCGCGCGGTTGCGGTTCCGGCAGCACATGGCGAACGAGATGGCGCACTATGCGACGGACTGCTGGGACGCGGAGATTGAGAACTCGACGGGGTGGACAGAGTGCGTTGGGTGCGCGGATCGGGCGGCGTATGACCTGTCCGTGCACGCGGCGAGGACGGGCCATCCGCTGGTCGTGCGGGAGGCGCTCAAAGAACCGGTCGTTTCGGAGCGGGAAGTGGCCGAGTTTAACAAGAAGGCGCTCGGACAGAAGCTCGGGCGTGACGCGGGCGTCGTGCAGAAGATCGTTGGGGAGATGACCCAGTGTGAGTTGGAGAGGCTGAAAGAAGCGCTCGAAAAAGGGTGAGGAACAGCGACTCGTCCGCGGAGATAGATGGCTCATGTGTGCAGGACTGGTGCGATCGTGGCCGAGGGGAGAGAGATCGCGTTGACGCCCGATCTGGTGACGATACAGCGCAAGACGTTCAAGCAGTCGAGTGTGTCCTTGTCCGTCTTCGTGCTGGGATCCGCACGCTGACCTTTGCGCGGTAGTCCGCGAATTCACGCCCAACGTCATCGAGCCCTCGTTTGGGTTTGGGCGCATCCTGTATACCTTGCTCGAGCACTCGTTTTGGTGTCGCGAACAGGACATTGAACGTGGGGTGCTGTCGCTGCCCCCCGTCGTAGCGCCGACCAAGGTGTTGATTGTGCCCCTGAGTGCGAAAGAGGAATTCGATCCGCTGGTGCAGGAAGTTTGTGCGTCTTGGTTACCGCTTGTGTTCTCGCGTGCTCACCCACGACAGCCCTGAAACTGCGGAAAGCGGGCATCTTTTCTCGCGTGGACGATTCGAACACGTCGATCGGAAAGCGGTATGCGCGCAACGACGAGCTCGGTACGCCGTTTGGCGTGACGCTCGACTTCGCATGTAGGATCCCCTGTCTGGTTTACGTGCGCGGCTGATGGGTGTTTCAGCGGTGCAGAACAGGACGATGACGCTCCGGTACGTGTCCCCGTGTGCAACGTAGACGATGCTCACGGGTATGGCGACAGGGAACGGGACACGACGGAACAGCTGATTGGTTCCATTGACGACGTCATTGGGGTGGTGACAGATCTGGTGCAGGGCACGGAGGGCTGGGCGGGGGCGCGGGGACGGCTGGCGGTGTACGACGGTGTGCAGGCGGTCGAGTGATGGCCACGAGGCGCACCCTGGCGAGAAGCGAAGGGTGCGCGCGTCGGTGCCGGTGTGTGCGATTGGACGAGATATGGACAGTGCGAGATAGGCTTTGGATTTCCTAGGAGACCGCGCGCGTGGAAAAGACCCTCAAAATTTAGGCGAGACCCAAATAAAAAAGATGGGCGAGATCTGAGATGCGCCGCGCATCGTTATGAGAACTGGCTCCGGTTCGGGTATAAGTACCTCGTCTCGCGCCTTCTCTCCCCCACTCCAATGGCCGCCCTACGACACGACAAGCTCGTCGCGCTCCCGAGCCTCTCCTGCGCCCTCTCCGCCCTCCCGCAGGCGACCAGCCTCGACAGCGTCTCCCTCCACCCGAGCATGTACGCACAGCACGCCGCCGACAGCGAGGCCAAGGTGCGTCCCATCGCGCCGGCCCCGCACGCGTCTCACCCCACCCCAGCTCAGAAAAGTCCTGTCCAAGACCGCGTCGTCGCCCTACAACGCACCGCAGGTACAGCCCTACATGCACTCTGTGCGTCGCTGCCCGCTCGCCTCTCTCGCCTGCTGACCGCCGCCCAGCCGTCCTGCGCAGACCCGTCCAATTCGTCACCGCCATTGATGATGCGTAAATCGGTCCGTCTCTCCTCGTCTCGCACCGGCGCGCGCTCATGTCCGTGCAGCAAAAACCAAAATTCCAGGCCTAGACGCATCCACTAGACGCGCGTCCCCTGTACCTCGTATCGCCCTTGCATTTCCCTTTTATCACACCACACGCTTTGCATCGCATCACACTAGACACATCTGCATACCTCGCTATATTCATACCATGGCATCTCTATCCCACTTTCCTTGACCGGTCTCTCGCTCTCTCTCTCTCTCTCTCTCTCTCGTCTTTGGGTCGTCCGGTGCCCTGGCAGCGCATCTGGCACGCGTCGATGTAAAAACCATCTCTGGCGTCGTTCTCTTTTGATTTTTACCTCTATATTTTTTGGCCTTTGTATCTAGTCCTCTGCTACGCGTATAGTATAATGCCGACATCGTCCATCGCCTTTTGCTATTTTTGGGTGTGCATGTGTGTGCTCAGGAACCCGCGTGCAACGTAATCGATGGGGTCCGACAGACCGGCGCACGGATTTGGAATGGGAAAAACATGGGCGGACGGACAGGACAGGTCGATGATGTGATCTTGGGGTTCTCACCATCAACGCGGGGTGGGTGTGATTGGTGGGCGTCGTCGGTCGTTTCAGGCGACGATAGCGGTGTGGTGCGGTGCGGGCGTGCGACGCGACGCAGGGTCGGTCGATCCCTTCGCGTCGCACGTGGCGTCTGTGCAGGGTACTGGTACTCTGGAGTGCTGACGGACGACGACATTGTGTGGTATGCGGCAACGGGGCTGCGCCGGTGCAAGAAGATCGACCGATCAGGGCAAGGGATGATTGGGTTTGATGCTGCTGCGATGGATCATTCAGACTCCCTCTTTCAACGTCGTCGGAAGGTGCCGCGTGTGGGGGCGTGGACAGATATGATGCACATCGACTGACTTATTGATGCATGATGGCGTGCACAGTCGGACGGTATGACGAGGTGGATCGCACGACCAAGGGACCTCGTCCTCACGGACGGGCCACGGTTGCCAAACGCGTTCATACGTGTGGCGCACAACGTATATGAGCGTGTACGCCTTGTCTGAGAGCGTGTGCACCGTGTCCGTCACCGTATCGGCCGACGCGCGCGCAACGGT
>JBBPTE010000008.1:85246-97226 GCA_038093935.1 Tylopilus cf. pallidocervicolor | reverse complement strand
GTATAAATACTAATGAATGTCTAAAGGAATGTTGGATTATAAGGAATGTTGGATTAAAAAGAGTGAATATAGAAAAATGCAAAAAAAATCAGTAGAAGAAGATTCACATAAAAAATCAATCAATTATTTAAGTTTGGGATCAATGGCAAAAGAGAACTGAGAAGTACCATGCTGAATCCTAGCTAGCTCAATCTGCTTCTCTATCATTTGCAGCTGATGAGCATGCTCAGCTGCAGCTTGCTCACTTTGAGCCTGAATACACATCCTCTCAATTGTAACAGCCATCTCATAAGCTGACTTACGCTTGACCTCCTCTCTGGCAGTACATTGCTTGACATTGAATGCATTCATAGAAAGATATGCCTCTCTCTCTGCATCTGCCACCTCTTTAAGAAGATCCTGAGGAGATTTATGCTTCTTGCTAGGTTGGGAACTGCCAGAGTCACTAGGACGCTTGGATGGAATTACCAATTTGAGCTTGGATGAGGACAAAAAATCATCCTCAACTTCATCACCATGTAGGTTACCACTTGGTGACAAAGCTCCAAAGCTCTGGGATGGTGTATCCTTATCCAATATTGGGGTTGGAGTACGAGGCCAATCTATCTCCTCCTGAAAACATTAAATAGATATAATATAAATAATATAAACTTACCTCATGTTCCTCAGCCCCAAGGATGGTCAAGTCAAGACTAGATTGACTATTTGAAATGGCCTTTTGGCTTGAAACAGGACTTTCACCCATCAACTCATTGAGGTGAAGATACCAAGGGAATTTCTCCTCAATAAGTTCTAAAAATAAATTAGTATATCATCTATTACAAGAAACCATGAAATACCCCATGCATTTGCTGCACTACTTCCCTCCTGAAGCTCACCTACACGATCTGTAGTGACAAGTCCATGACCAGTCTCACCAAGAGTCTTTCGATGCTCTCCATATGCTGACTTGAGGCTGATCTGAGGTATGAATGATGGGACTATATGAAGGTTGATTTACCTACCTATGAACACAATTTTTTATCACTCCCTTTAGCATAGGAAGATCTTCCTTGGTATATTCAGCATCAAGAAAGAGATCACCACAAAGGAAAAAGGCCTCTGCAACATCAGAACAATGCTGAATGAGGCTTTTCCCTTTTCCTGTAGGGGTTGGATTGGGAGACAATCCCTTATTAAACCCCAATCCCTTATTAAACCCGAAAGCAACTTTCCAAGTGACAGAGTCCTCAATAAGAGTAAGGAGGCTATCTATCAAATGGAAGTTCTCAGGTTTGGCCCAGCTATCCAAACATCAGCTGGAAGGTGTTATATAATGTCATTTTACTTACTGAATTGCAACCAGAGCCTTCTTGGTCTCACCTTTGTTTTCCTTGTCCTTCAGAGATATACCAGAAGCAGGTTTTGTAGCAGTTGACTTTGACCATGGGGCAGAGGTGGTTTTCTTCGAGGAGTGGGAGACAGGCTTGGAAGAAGGCTTGGGACCAGCCATTTCTATGATTAGGGTAGGGAAAAGATCGAAAAGAACCAAAAGTGAGTGGATGGAGATGATTGACGTCGAGAGCCCAGCATTCATTCAAACTCAGCCACCGTTGCCGAAAACGCTGCGAAATCGAAGTCTCAAATCAGCAGCGCAGCTTTGGGCACTTGCGGTCCAAATCGACTCTCAAAACGGTGCTCAAAACGGTCCAAAACGGCGCCTGTTTTCTACTTTGAAGTACCCTATTGACATGTACAGCGCGTGGCGAACGCAGAGGCCCGATGAAAAAAGGCACTCACTAGTTCATGCATGGTGCAAACCCGAGGCGATTACACGCGAAAATCGATCAAGAGAGAGGAAGAACAAAGAATACCTAGTGTCTTCCCGTGCTAGAAGCCTGCTCCGGTCGTGAATGACCGAAAGTCAGGAAGACCCGCAGCGAGGTTTATGTATATCACGGCGGGGAATCTGCCCGCGTGATGCTTCTTGGTGCCAGCTGGCTTTTTTATGGCTCAGAAGCTGATACACCAGGATCTTAATGCCATACTAGGTTGTTAGTTGCTTGCCTAATGCAATGGTTCTTGGCTATCCATTGCATGACACGCTACTCCGTTAAGCAGTCGTACTTCCCGTTCACTTTGTCATCCGGTCATTCCAGGACTTTCTGAGAGTGCGGCGCCCATTAGACCATTACGCCTAATCAAATTTAGCGACGGTTCGTTCAGAGCTTCCTGAGGCTCTCCCCGCAAGCTGAGACGAAAACCCTGAAACACCTGGACGTACTAATACTATTTGGTTGCAAGGACTGTGGGAACGATACGGCCGCAGCCAAAACGCAGAGTAGTGGTCAGAGACTGCACGATACACGTTCCCGGGAATCGGTCGTGAATGTGTATCCGGTGCCGAGACCATGCGACGCTCGCTATGGCTATGCAACGTCAGGGGTTAGGACGACGGAGGAGCGGATATAGTACGACGTCTCAGGACTGCATCCTTCTTCGTGGCGCGATCCGTCCTTCCATCCAACTCCACAGGGGCGATTGCCGGCGCCGGTGAACGTTGGACCACCCGTAACCCGAGCGAAAGGAACAATAAGGTCCGCGGCCACATACCACTCCCCGTTCGGAGTCATGAGGCCGTATTTATGAGGGGAGCAATGATGGGCGCGCCCCGACAAAGAGGTCAACTGACCTACGGAGATGAATGTCGAACACCTCAGCATTGTATAAATAACTGTCATGTCTGGGGGTGCGCGACCCCTTATTGTAAGTGCTGATCACATGTGGCACTGAACTAGGCCGGTACTGACAGTAACGCCATTGCGAACCAGTAGCACTTCGGACCGATGAGACAGCGTGGGTGCTCGGCGAAGGTGTCACTGTGTTCACCGCAGGTCACCAGTCTGCTGAATAGAAGCTTCTAAGTCTTCCACAATAATGGCTCACTGTCGGTATTGGGACGACATCCTTTCGTCCAACCAAGGTCAAACAGGACTATGACGTGTATAAATACTCGTGCTGCAGTGGGGGTGAACTATCCAAGGGCATCAACCCTCAGGATACGACTTTCTCTACTCACTGCGATCTCCCTCAACCCCTATGTCTCAAACCTTTGTAGCGAAGCGTTCTCGCTATCATGGTTGGTTACCTCGCCACCGTGAAATCCACCAGGCCTTCGTCAAGGACAAGGTGACCAAGGCCCATGCGCGGCAAGATCGTATCAACCGCTCGAGGGGCGCAGAACCTGCGCATACTCAACCAGTTGCACGCTTTGCCGCCGTTATCCTCGGTGACAGCTACATGCGGAAGAAATTCGAACTGATATTCCTTCAGGTCAACACCGATCCCAAGGCATGGCACAACTACACTCACGACCGCGTCGACTGACTTTCTCTTTCTCTTTCTCAGTGGGTTGACCCCAACTATGTCGTGACAAACTTCGAGACGTTCCTCCATCTGCTTGACGTCATCGTTCAAGAACCTCCCGCCTACTACAAGGCTAAGCGGGCGGACGGTAGCATCATTGGGGAGCCGATTGGTGTGCCGATGTACCTCGTCTTTGATATGCTCAGCAACACCTCTGCGGCCTACGACTTGTTCCGTTACGACCCATTCAACGTAGCGCTCAAGGATTTGTTGGACAGCTGGGGCACATACCTTCAATCTTCCGACTCCAACACTACCCTGACCACCGGACCGGAAGGGTGGTTCAGTCCGGAGGCGATGGCCGATTTTGTTCCATACATCAAACCATTGTCCTTCGAGGCCACCTATATCTGCCCCGACCCGCAGGCAGAGAACAAGGGTTTCCAGTCGTGGGACGCCTTCTTTACCAGAGAGCTCCAGCCCCAGGCCCGCCCCATTATACTCCCCGACAACCCTTACTTTATTCACAATGCCTGTGAGTCCACCACCCTCCGCATCGTCACCAATGTCAAGCTCCACGACACCTTCTGGCTCAAAGATCAGAACTACTCGCTCTATGACATGCTCGGTCAAAGTACGGAAGATGCCCAGCCATTCGTAGGCGGAACGGTGTATCAGGCCTTCCTCAGCCCTCAAGACTACCACCGCTGGCACAGCCCCGTCAATGGCACTATCACCAAGGTCGTCGTCCTGCCTGGCACTTACTATGCTGTGCTCCCCGACGATGGTGCGCCTGCTAATGACGACCTCGAGCAGGGTGACCCCCATGGTGCCCTGATCCGTTCCCAACCCTGGCTCACCGTCTCTGCCACCCGCGCATTGATCCACATTCAGGCAGATAATCCCACCATCGGGTTACTGTGCTTCATTGGTGTGGGTATGGCGGAGGTGTCCACCTGCGAGGTCACCGTCAAAGCGGGTCAAAAGGTTGCCATCGGAGACGAGCTCGGCATGTTCCACTTTGGTGGATCGTCCCATGCGCTCATCTTCGGGCCGCAGGCCAAGATCACCTTTGAGGATCTCACGGACAAGCCCATCGAGCCGAACAATCATTACTGGATCAACACGGTCATTGGCAAGGTTGCGCAGAACTAAGGACGATATCGTGTGCTGATGTGTGGAGGGGGTTCAAAAAGTTGACAAGTTCTTGTACGTATGCGAGGTCGAGGTTTGAGGCTTGCAAATGGTTTTGTATGATTAGCTTCTACGCTGTGTGGTATGTATGTGTCTGAATCGAGCGGCTAAGCGTGTTTATTCTGCATCTCTACAGGGTTTTTGGTTCCTGTTCTGCCGGCGGGTTGGTTCGTGAAGGCAAGTGTGAGAGAACGAACGGATCGCGAACAACGCGTGTCTAGTGATAAGTGTTTTGGCCACCGTGAGTGAAACCTAAGTGAGAGTCTCCGAGTCCCTTCCCCGCTCGCTTTCGTTGGCGTATAGTGCTTCAGGCTCTGGCATCGCGGTCCTCGGATCTGTGTCCGAAGACGAGATCTGCCTGCTCCAAGTGGTATATAGATACCGCGAAAGTCGATGTTCGGCTTTGATGAAGAGTTAGCGGCTCAGATAGTAAGGGGAAAACCTTGATCGTGGAAGAAGCAGGATATGTGCAGGAATCACCATGCTTGTATAATTGTATCTGTTGCTTCCGGCAAAACATATCTCGCATTCCAACACGCTAGTAGTACATGGCACATCCGCTACGTAACACGATCCTCGTACAACACATGTCGCAAAATGGTGAACACCAAAGCAGAGATCAACTCGAGGCAGTTGAAGAAAGAAAAAGGGAAGCATAGGTGCAAAGAAATCTCAATGAGGGTTCGTACAAAATCTGTCAGAGAAAGCGCGACCACTGGACAAGGATTGGACACCACACAGCCATCATACAAAACACTTCAGAACAGGAAAAACATCGATGATATCGTGACAAAAGGGCCACAGACAGTTGGGGAAGCTGATCAAGGTCTATGAGACTCATGGCCGAGAAAATCAAGAAGGGAACTCATTCATCACTGTCCCGGCCAAACCTGCCCGACGACCGAGCGGATCCAGCGGTGCTGACCGGGCCTAAGCGGGGTATCATAAACGTCTTGGAATATCAGCTCATGCTTATCATCCTTCAGCTTCACGACGAGCACATATGTAGATCCACCAAAATGGAACATTCCAAGTTCTTGTCCGACTTTGACTGGCTTCCCAACTTCCAGTTGCTTGTTAATCTCGCAAGAGGACACCTCTACCATTCCAACCGGGATGAATGCAACGAGGTCGATGAGAGGGGTTGTTGGCTCGATGATGAATACGGCACGGGCGGCAGAGACGCTGAGCCAGGGCTGAGAACGAATCAGAGCACCATGGGGATCACCCGGCAAGAGGTCGAGGTCGTGCTCACTTGCGCCCTCATCGGGCAGCACGGCGTAGTAGGTCCCATCCAGTAGCACCGCCGCCTTCAGGGTACCCTCAACAGGGCTCTGCCAGCGATGAAAATCTTGGGGAGCGAGGAATGACTGAAGAACTGTTCCTCCCACTAACTGTTTGACATATCCTTCGACATCCTTGGCATAATCAGGGTACTTCTGTTTGTCGACCCTCTCGACGCTAAGCATGTCATACAGGGAGTAATTCTGGCTTTTGACCTAGAACGTGTCACGTTCTTGGACGTTCCAAGCCATGCGGAAGACGGTGGACTCGCAGGGATTGTAGATGTAGAAACAGTGCTTGTCCTTTGGTTGATCTGCGATGGGACGTATGTCCTTGCCATCTGGTCTCTTCTCCATGAAGACTCTAGTGAAGAAGGAATCCCACGTCTTGTAGCGTTTGGGTGCTGACAATTCGGTGACGAAAGTTTCATCGAAATGAAGGTCCCCGAGGCCCGCCTCTAATACTGCCATGCCCGCTTCGCCGAACCATTCCGGGAGCGTTTTGTTGGAGTCCTGCTTTTCGTCTTGAAGGTAATCGTGCCACTTGGTCAACAGAACCTTCATCGCACGGTTGAAATCATCCCGAAGTAGCAAGCTATACCCTGCGGAGGTGTTGCTGATCAAATCGAAGACAAGATACACCGGCACACCAATCGGTTCGCCAATAGTGGTGTTTCCGTCAAACTTGGCCTTGTAGAACTCGGGCGGACCAGCAACGATGTGGTCAACTCTCTCCAGCATATCGTAGAAGTCGTTGACTTCGTACTTCTTGTCCGCCCACTAAGAAATGGAAATCAGTTGACGATGTTAAACTGAAGGGAATTCGGTAATACTTTTCCGTATCTCTTTGCTTGGGCGACAGCGTCGTCAAAAAGGGCGATTATTTCTTTCTTGCCCTTTGGGTCTTTGTCGAGTTCCGCGAGAAAGGCTGTGACAGCGGGTCCATATTTGACAGCGCCTCCGTCCCCGGGAGCCCTTGCGGGAGGGGTGTGGTGTTTCATAAAGTTTTCATGGATCACTTGAGTTTGGGGTATGTAACCGTGGTAGAGAGAACGCTTTACAAAAGCAGAGGATGCTGAGGCAGACATTGTAGCAAATACACTTATGGGCGAGAGAGGAAAGGATTCCGAGGACTAGAATCGCTTGATAGTTGGACGATGCAGAAGAGTCAGCCCTTTATACCCAAGAACCGTTTGTCAGGCAGGAAATGGGACATCACCATCCGCGATGTGAACCGAATAATCTGCACGCCTGACCAGCCTTCCATTCCAACCTTGCGCTCGGGAGAGGATGACTTCACGCACCTGCGGCCGTCACCCGAAGAACTGTGGGGAATATTCTCATGGATCTCGGATGTAGTAGAGCGATCATTGCGGGAAACGGAACATATACTGAATGGCAATCAGAAAATGACGAGATAGAGACCCGTCAGGGAACCGAAACGTCACCGAGCTTGCTCCCCACCCTACGGTTTCCTGTACTTAGTGTACACCACTATCTGAACACCGCAATTTAATACCTTGAGAGTTCCTGAAGTGTATGTAAGTAAACAGAATGTACGTATTGTGAAGCTTAACCAGATTTGTTAAATTGCTTGTAATGGCGTGGAAAACCGTATCAGTCCAACCACCATTCGTCCGGGGCTTGTAACAAGACAAATGCCGGTTTGATTACGTACCACTCAGCAGCGGCCGCTGACCCTCGAGTAACATCGCAAGGGTTATGTAGATCTAGAATATACCATTTCGTCCCAGTGTGGACCTTAAGCCCGCATACCAGTGCCTCGTGCCAGTCTAGCCTTATCCGTGCAGAACAAGCTGGAATGCTGCCGATGATCTTGACGATCTGAAGATGTAAGCAGTCTGACCGCCCGCCACTCAAGATCGTTACGCCAAAAGGCTGTAATACTGAATGCATAGCATTCACTGCGCGGCAGTATCCGAACGGTATATCTGCTAGTTATAGGTACCAGGCTTACAGCAGAGCACCTTTGTGATTCTGTGAACAGAGCCGGGTCACCTCCGTCCTGCATTACTCAGTTCGCCTTTCTCAAAGTATGTGGTGAAACCCTCAAACACCGCCTTAGGAGCAGATCAGACATAACAAGGACATAAAGTGATGAATAGTACATACCAGTGCCACTCGTTTGGAAAGAATATATCGAGTTAAGAAGTTCAACATTCAACGCCCAACCCCTAATCTCCATTATGATACAGTTGTGTACAGGCACCGCGATGTGCGGAGATTCATTATCGATTGTACAGACCGTCCGGCGGTGTTGACCTAAAGTCCATCAGCTATTCGCTTGGAAGCCTCTCACGAACAGCATGTAAGCCGATTCAAGTTGGCCTACCGGGGATGACCGCCTGAGTGCGCCACATATTCCAGAGCACGGATCGTGATTTCTCGTCTGTCCGACTTTTCTTTGAGCAATTATTGTGGTCTGTGTGCAATAAAACTCAATTGGCACACATGAAAAAGGTGACGGCTGGTCTTGATACGGCGCTGTGTCAGTATTTGCTCCTCAGACCTCGGTATGTTTGGGCTCATCTTCTTGAGTGTTTTGCAACGGAACGATGCCTCGGGCTGGATCTGTGTGTGACTGTACGATCAAATTCCCTACTAGTATGGAAGATAGGTCAACTGGTCCCCCGGGGCTACCGGATCTCGTGGTATATAGCAGGAGTAGAAGAGAGTCCTGTAGTGATCAAACAAAGAAGAGCAAATTCGGAAATGAGATGGTACAGAGTCGGGACTGGAGAATTACTAGTACCGAAATCTAGTGCAGTGACACACAGATTATCGGCAAAGTCCGAAGTGATAGGGACTTGGTTAGTCTTACCTCTAGAAGCGAAGGCTAGCGCGACATGCGGTGCATCATGGACGCGATAGCTTGCAATGGGCCAATACAGGTTCGCTAGATACAGAACAATTTAGGCGACGTCCTTGGGGCATACCTCGATCACCCACCAACCGTCCAAGACGGTGGCATCAGCAAGGATCTGGGTGCAGAATAGAGCGTATATGGGTCCATACATCCAACGCATATTGAAAATTCGCAATCATGAACACTGATACACTGTGGTACTAGGCAGAAGAAATCACCAACTAGATATCGTACAACAAAGAATTCGATTCGGGACACTTTGGAGAACTTATCAGGCCCTTTATATCACATGAGACAGGAGATAAGCATATCAAGAAGAGAGCTTACCATTCGGCTAAAAGGCGTGGATTCACTGTTTCCAGAACTGCCCAATAACAGAGTTGATCCAGCGATGCTGGCCAGGTCGAATAGGGGTATCGTAATAGTCTTGGAAGACGAGCTTATAGTTAGGCTTCGGCTTCACGACAAGGAGGTGGGTAGATCCACCAAAGTGGAACATTCCGATCTCGTCACCGGCATTGACCTTTCCCTCCTTCTTCGTGATATCGCAAGTGGATACCTCTGCCATTCCGATTCCGACAAAGGCAATCAACTCGAAGGGAGCGTTTTCTTCGGTTGGCTGGATGATATACACTGCGCGAGTGGCGGAAACGCTGAGCCAAGGTTGGGAACGAATAAGGGCACCGTGAGGATCACCTGGGGCGAGGTCGGTGTCGTAGGTGGGAGCGCCATCATCGGGAAGGACGGCATAGTAAGTGCCGTCAAACCTTTGTGACTGCACGATCTCGCCGTTGACGGGGCTGTGCCAGCGGTGGTAGTCTTGCGGGCTGAGGAACGCCTGATACACCGAGCCGCCTACGAGTTGTTTAGCATACTGATAGACTTTGCTGTCAGGATCATTTCCGCCGAGAATATCGAAGAGGGAGTAATTCTGACTCTTGAGCCAGAAAGTATCGTTGAGCTGGACATTTGCAGCAGTGCGTAAAACTGTGGACTCGCATCCGCTGTAGAGGAAAGGGATCTCGGCTGTGTGAACCGGGCGCAATGAAGAATCCTTGAACTCTCTGGTGAAGAACGAGTCCCAAGAATTATAACGTTTCTTCGTCCCGGGAAGATCGAGTTTGAAGGTTTGATCGAAGGTCTTTTGTCCGAGGCCGGATTCCAAGACGGCCAGACCCGCATCACTGAACCACCCATCCTCAAGCGTATCGCTCGACTCTGGAAGCTTAAGCCATTCGCCCCAGTCGTTCAACAAATCCCTGAGCGCAGCATTGAAGCTAGGCTGAGTGAACAAGCTATAGGAAGCGGTGGTGTTGCTAACTAAATCAAGGACGAGCAACAGCGGTGTGCCAATCGGCTCGCCGATAGTGACGCCACGAACATTGGCCTTGTAGAATTTAGGCGCAGAAGACGTGATCTCATCAAGGATTGACAAGAAACCATCGAAGTTTTCGATGATTGCGCTAGGGTCTGCCCACTAGACAATAAAAATCAGGATGTGATGTCCCTAGAAAGTTTGTCCGGCCATACCTTCTCATAGTATTGATTAATTTGACGAAGAGCGGACTCGAAAAGCTCTCTCTGTTCTGGAGTAACTTTTTCAGCGAATTTTTGGACGATCGATGTATGGGCTGTGTTCCTCCGCTTGTGCGCGTGTTTGAGGAGTTCCCGAATGAACTGTTCGTGGGTCTGGGGTGTTTGGGGAACGTAACCGTGATAGGCAGAACGCTTTATGACACTGAACAATGGCTGAGACATCGCAGTCGAGTAGGTAGATAATGGACGAGAAGGGCTAGTGTCGTTGGATGGTACCTTCGTACAGCAAAAGCTGGGTCTTTATACCCCAACAGCCGTTTGTGCGTGATTGGAAAATGAACACCGTTATGCCTTCCCTCCCCTATCCATGCAGGCCCTGAGGAGATTGGCTAGATCAGAGATTTTTTTCCTACCCTCCACCTTTCCAACGGAAAATCTGCACACCTGACCAGTCTTACATTCCCCTCTTGGACCCACGGTGGAATGGGGATGCGCCTTGCCGTCATCTAGAGAGCCATAGGAGAACATCCTCATCGATTTCGGTCCCAGTAGTGGAACGAACAAGGAAAAAGAAGCACATTAGGCATGCCAATTGGGAAAGGACGGAATAGCAACCTATCAGGGAACCGAAGATGCTAGCAGTGAATCTAGCCAGAGACGGCATCAGTGGACTTTAGTGGGCCGCAACCCACTCTGCGAAAGGTGTACGATACCGTGACGAGTGTCATTTCCACGACAAGTCATGGAGGCGGATCTTCCTCCCTGTGAAATGTCGTTTCAACAAGTGAAGCTGGGTAAACTGTGTCCAGTTGCCAAGAATTTTTAATCCAAGTAATAGACCATCAACAGTACACACTAGCTGAAGCTTCAACGAAGTGCAACGTTCTCAGACGTCTCGCTCGCCAATCTGCTACGTGGCGCGTGTGAAAACCCTTTGCGATGAGGTGGGCCTACCACTGCTTCCAGCACAGACGTGCACGGATGCGGGTATTGTGCCATTGAAGCCGTTGAATTCTGTATCACTCGTGAGAAGCGTAGTAAGACGCTGTCCGCATCTGTGCATTAGGACCGATGACGGCGCCACTGATGATCTGTGTGGGAAAACCTGAGCATGTTGGTGAAAACACGTAAGAATACACCTACGCCACTAGTCTTTCCCGTCTTACAGGAGGAATGGAAGTACAAAATATGATAGACAGCTTATTGATAATAATCACTGGACCCGAGGAGAATTTCGTATAGCTTCCCTTTCTACAAATAGTTTGTGATTTTCTGTACCCGAATTATCATTATCACTTATCTGAGAGATGGACAAAACCCGGAAGAACCACTTTGCAGTATTGATTGATCAGACGTAACAGGTACACGATGTGATGAGTCGACCATACCGGCTAGAGGTGACCACTCGATTGGAAAGAAAGACGCACCGATTTATCAAACTTCAAGGTACAACCCCTAATTTCCATTCAAGAGCACCGTGACTTATGCAAGCCATGAGGCACGGCGATTCGCTACTGTTTGCTTAGTAGTACCAATGTAAAGGTTAAATCAGATGCCCATTCGATCGGAAGCCCCTGACAAACGGCAAGCCCAGAGAACTGGTAGCGTGCATAGGTGAGTTGAACCCCAGAAAGTTCCAATATCAGCACATACTAGTTGGGAGGATTGCAAAGATGAATCATCCAAGACGTGTACCACAAGTTCACTTCAAGTTCCGAGATTCGGGTACCAACTG
>JBBPTE010000008.1:65788-85147 GCA_038093935.1 Tylopilus cf. pallidocervicolor | reverse complement strand
AACCGAACAACCTGTATGGTTACCCGATCGTCCCACTTCTCGTTAAGGCCAACTTGATGGCCCCAATGCCCGACAGCTACTATTCCTCATACGCTTCACCTTAGCCTGAATGGTCGGACTGATTGACGACGGGATAGCAGCCCTACCAAGGACGACGCTGTGCTTGGGAATGTGTTCCGTGTTCAGGGAACCAGAAGACGAACACATATGTGTGCGGGTTGGATCTCTTCTCTGCGAGACAGTTTTCTGGTTCGCGTCGCAGTTTTCGCAGCGTTCCAGTAATATTGCCGGTATGGAGAGCATTGAATAATGTATGTTACATTATGTTGATGTCCCGGCTGTTGGCCGGACGCCTGCCTGGGCGCCACAAAGAGCATCCTATATTTGGACAGTGACAGAAATTCATGCCAATGGAGATTGCAAACTCTGCACATGACATAAACTTCGTGAATGGAAATTCTGTGGCATTTATGGAGTCGTACCCTGCCACCACTTCAACGGGCTGACAAATGATACCAAAGGCGACGTACTTGGATTCAAGGTGCGCACATTTTCCCGGTCTATCGACTGTACAACCGTATGTTCTGGTAAACGGGTTCCATCGGGGTGTCGGGGCCGGGGCCGGAAGTGCTTGCATTGACGGGGCTGTGCTGAGTCAGCAAAATGGTCGGTAAACTCCGACGCAAAATTCCAAGGGTCACTCGCCGAGTTTTACAGCTTTTCGTTGACCTCGTCTGTTAGCAGCCGCTGCAAAAGTTTAATTGGCCTCTGTTCGTTGTAATCTTGTAGACTTCCTCACGCACGCAAACCCACGTCCATTTTATTCCCCTTTTTTCATAGGTATGTGCACAGTTTTCGTACCGCTCCTCCTGACCCCCGTCGCCTGACCGCCAACCCTCAGCATTTCCCTCATGTCTGCCGCATCTACCATTCACCAGAACGTCGTTCCTTCCGAGGTTGGATGGCAGTTCGTTCCCCAATATTATACGTATGTCAACAAACACCCCAGTCGTTTGCATTGCTTCTACACCAAAACCTCCACCTTCATTCATGGCACAGAGGGAGAAGAAGTCAAGCCCTGTTTCGGCCAGCAGGTTTTTGCCTTCGTCTTGTCGCCATCTCTTTTTTGCTCATGTCGCGTCCACCCAGGAAATCCATAACAAGATCACCTCCATCGGCTTCCAGGACTGCAAAGTCTACATTCACTCCGTAGACGCGCAGTCCTCCGCCAACGGTGGTATCATTATCCAGGTCATCGGCGAGATGTCCAACCACGGTGAACCCTGGAGAAAGTTTGTCCAGACTTTCTTCCTTGCAGAACAACCAAACGGCTACTTTGTTCTCAACGACATCTTCCGGTTCCTCAAGGAAGATACCGTTGATGATGATGTTAGCGAAACTGAGCCTGTGGCCGCCGTTCCTGCTCCCGACCCAGCTCCTGTTGAGGAGCCAGCACCTGAACCTGTTGCTGAGCCGGAGCCGTCTCCCTCGCCACGTGAGCCCACCCCTCCCCCTGCCCCAGTTCCAGAGGAGGAGCCCACGACTGTTCAGCCTGACCTTCCCACCTCTCCGGCTACCGAGACCGAAATTGTGGAGCCGAATGGATTCGATCACGAGGAACCTGAACCCGAGCCTACTCCAGCACCCGTTGTTGCATCAGAGCTTGAACTTCCCGAAGCCGAGCCCGAGACTGAGCCTGAGCCCGCACCTGAACCGCAGCCCCAGGCTGTCCCTGCTTCCCCGACACCACCGCCTGTGCCTGTGCCACATGCATCTGCACCTGCGCCTGCACCTGTCAAGTCGGCGCCGAAGACCTGGGCAAGCCTTGCTGCCACTGACTCGAAACGATGGGGATCGCAGGTCGCTACGGAGTCCAAGGGTCTGACCGAGGTGCCCGCTGCTTCGAGCAGCCCTGTACCGACGAGTGGTACTCAGTCGCCAGCACCGCATGGTCCGCCCCATCGTGGTGGGCAACAACATGGGTCACGCGAGCACCCTTCTGTCGCTGCTGCATTAGCTCTGACCACCCCCCAATGTTTCGTCAAGGTACTTTGCTTTCAAGGTTCTACCCTCACTAGCGACTGATGGTTGCATCTTTGCAGGGTGTTCTCGAATCGGTCAGCCAGAATCACCTTAGTCAGACTCTAACCCAACGGTTTGGTCCGGTGAAGGATGTCGAGATCGTACGGTCAAAGGCGTGCGCTTTCCTCGAGTTCTTGTCATTGGATGCTGCCAAGAAGGCGATCATCACGTCTCTGCCCCAGAACCAAGGTGGTGAAGGTGGCGTGTGGATCGACGTTGGAGGTGATGGTGGTCACGTGCGTATCTCTGTTGAGACGCGCAAGGAGCGCAGCGAGAGGCCCCAAAGCCGGCCTCGTGGCGGTGGACCAATGAACGGTGAAGCTCGCGGTGGGTTCCGAGGTGGTCGTGGTGGTCCTGGGCGGGGTCGCGGTGGTCCAACCACAGGTGGCAAATAAATGCACCGCCTACGGGGACTACCAAGGGTACATGGCGGCGGGCGAGGGGATGTCTCCATTCATTGTTGGCCGCATTGTCTGTGTATGTCGGTTGAATTTTTTATTCTCTTGACGTCCGCATTTTTCTTTTTTCATGTTGTACATTCGTACGGCTCCCTCGTCTTTCCCTTTTTGCGTTTTTGCTGTGGCATGTCGTTTTTGTTTTCTTTCGTTATTTTTGTGGACGCTCCTGTTGCGTGAGGAGTCGGTTAGAAGATAGAAAAAAAAATATGAAACGAAAGCTCATGCATCTCGCGATGGTTTGCATATGAAAAATAACAAGTAGTCCATGATCATCGGACTTGTCTTAGCACCGGGGGTTACCATTGAGTAACATGGAACACCGCCTCATGTTCCATTGTCCATTTTTTCTTCGCGGGATTCTGCACAAAAATTTCTATTCAAGGTATGTCACTCTCGGTGATCTCAGGAAAAGATCCCAGTGTCATGAGGATCGTATCAAGTTTGGGCCGTGCGGGACTTGCTACCATCACGGGTCAATGATATGGACGAGCGTCAGTGGCTTGAACGGATGGGAAAGTGCCGACGGTAGGAGGGGCATATGCGATCGCCGATGCTGTGATGGTGGGCGTCGGACGCCCCTTGCAACTAGATGTCGGACTCAGATTCACAGCGGTTCTCCGCCGGTTACCAGAGCTCTGAGCATTGGAGAGAGCAGGCAGTCTTGGCCACAGATTCAGAAGAACTCCCCATGCTCGAGAGGTATCCATCGCCAAGACCATTGGATGATGGTTCGCTACAACCTGTATAGACCATTAATTTACCATGGAAACAGTGAGATTTTCGATGCCATTGCCATGGCAAAGGCGCTCCCCAAGTGCAGATGGTTTCGTGCCAAAAAATAATAAGACAAACCCTAATATCTCTATACAGGGCAACTACACACGAAATGACGTGTAGATACGCGAAAAAATGGGCTGCGGAGAAGGCCGTTCTTTCCCCCAAAAGGGTAATTACTGGGAGGGATCAACTTTCCTTGTTCCAGGACAACAAAAGGCAACTCGATCGAGGTGAACATCAAAACGGCCCTTGTTCTCTCCGTTCTGCGTTTCCCTTCGTACGACTGTCAAGACATGCCAGAGAACCCGCAGCAGGCGCCTCCTGCTGCCACATCCCAGTCCAAGTCAAAGCACGGTCATGCGGCGTCCCAGACGCAGACGCCTGCACCGCGCAAAGTACGCTTCAACGTCGGTGCGTGGCGATCCGTCCTTATCCACGTCCTCTCTCTCGTTCGCGGCGTGGAGACGAATGTGACGTTCCGATCCCCATCAGGCACACAATACCAAGTCCTCGATGTTGTCGGCGAGGGCGCCTACGGCATCGTCTGCTCCGCTGTGCACCGTCCCAGCGGTCGTAAAGTCGCCATCAAGAAGATCGCACCCTTTGATCACTCCATGTTTTGTCTCCGAACGCTGCGCGAGCTGAAACTCCTCAAGTTTCTGAGCGAGGCCGGGGTGAGCGAGAACGTGTGTATATCCGTTTCGTGAGGGATCGCGGCGGTCGGAGGTGACTGACGTGTTGGGCCGTTCTCTAGATCATCTCGATCCTCGATATCATCAAACCCCCGTCGCTCGAGGCGTTCAAGGAAGTCTATCGTACGTCATCCTTCCATTCTCACGTGGTGCTACGTCGACTTATCGCCGTCGTACATGGCCAGTGATCCAAGAACTAATGGAGACGGACATGCACCGCGTCATTCGAACACAAGATCTCTCCGACGACCACGCGCAGTATTTCATCTACCAAACCCTCCGTGCGCTCAAAGCGCTCCATTCAGCCGACGTCATCCATCGCGATCTCAAACCGTCAAATCTCCTCTTGAACGCCAACTGCGATCTCAAGGTGTGCGACTTTGGTCTCGCGCGGTCTGTCAAGACAGCCGAACCATCGGGTACCGAAACCGGATACATGACGGAATATGTCGCGACCCGGTGGTACCGTGCACCAGAGATCATGCTAACGTTCAAGCAATATACCAAGGCGATCGATGTGTGGTCCGTGGGATGTATATTGGCGGAGATGTTGTCCGGAAAGCCGCTTTTCCCAGGACGGGATTATCATCACCAACTGACGCTCATATTGGACGTGCTTGGGACGCCGACGCTGGACGAGTTTTATGCGATTACGACGCGTAGATCACGTGATTATATCCGAGCGTTGCCGTTCCGGAAACGTCGGCCGTTTGCACAACTGTTCCCGAACGCGAACCCGTTGGCGGTCGACTTTTTGACAAAGACTTTGGTAGGTTTGGATGGTACGAATTGTTGATGAATAAGCTGATATTGTGTAGACATTTGATCCCAAGAAACGGATAACTGTCGAAGAGGCACTGGCTCACCCATATCTCGAGGCATATGTACATTTCTTTGTTTATTTCGTGGACCTGGATGCTCACGACGTACTTTAGCACGATCCCGACGACGAACCCGTCGCTCCCCCACTCGATCCCGAGTTCTTTGAATTTGATCGTAAGTTCCTGCTTTTGCACATGTGGGAACTTGATATTAATTACTTTATTCTTCAGTGCACAAGGACGACATTAGCCGCGAGCAACTCAAGGAATTATTGTACGAAGAAATCATGTCTTTCCGCCCAGCACCGATCACCTGATCGGTCGGACGATGTCATCGCACACGTTTCACTTGTACGATCTTGATCACACGATATATTACTGGATGGCACGTGTATTGCCCTGTTTTGATGTTTATCGACCCGACGAAGGCCCGTGCTGACTGGCAACCAGATGCTTTCCTGGTTGGACCTTGTCTGCCAGATTTACGCTGTCTTTATTGGACGCCTGTTCTGTTGAAGAAGCATGACTCAGGAGAACTACTTGTCCTTTCCTTTCCTTTTTCTTTTCTGATCGCTTTCTCTTGTTGTAATCTGATTATATCTCTTATATGTAAAGATTTACAATTCTTTAGACGTTCCAACGTCTGTACGTCCGAGATTCAGGGTGTAAAGTGTCAGCATGCTTGGTCCCCTGTGGAACCCTCATTCTTGGAACAACCACAACAGCGAGTGGAAGGAGAACATGGATATTGCTTCTGTTCTGGTTCATTGGGTTTCTCTGCATCTGTCGTCGACGTCACACATCCAGGCCCAGCCTTGCCGTTGAGATGATAATCCGCACAACACCCTCCATCAAACTCTTTGCTCCGCGCCCATCGTAACATCTTGATCCCCTCCCACCCAAACAACACTCCGATCACGACCGCCGTCGTCGAGTCCACCCACCACCCACCGTTCCACGCCCGATAAACGAGCGATCCGATGAGCAAGACGACGGAGAGCTCTATGCAGGAGAGCGCGCAGAGGGCTTCGCCGTATAGGGCGCTCGAGTCGAGGGCGCGCGCGAGGGTGCGTTTGGCGAGGTAGAGTGCGAGCATGAGGCCTGTGGCGGTCGCGGCGATGAGGAGTGAGGGGAGGGCGGTCGAGGGGTGATCGTGGGCGGCGAGGGAGGCAGCAGAGGTGCCCGTCGCAGCGATGGAGAGAGCGACGAGGAGCGCGCCGATGGTTGTCGTTGCGATGCGTTCGATTCTATTAGAGGTGGTTAGGTCGGAGTGGGTCGTTGGCAGAGGGGGTGGGACTACCGGACGACGCGTGGAGAGGTCTTGCTCAGGACGGCCGTTTCATCACCTGGTTTAGTGATACCAAGGAAACGCCAGGTGACGAGGAGGGCAGAGATGACTTCGACGGCGGACTGGAGACCGTAAAAGACGAGCGCACGCGAGGACGATTCGGCGCCAAATACGATGGACACGACACCCTCAGCGGTGTTGTAGAACACGCTGAGGATGCTAATAGCGATGGCGTACTGCTGCAGACGACGGCGGGATGGCATCAATGACCACGATGAGCAGAATCTAAGAATCGACTCTATTTAGTGAGTGGCAGCTCCGCAGACCAGGCATAGGGTATGTCTCACCACTTTTCTAGTCAAGATCCCTCAATGAGGGCGACAGTTGAAGCGACTGATCAATTCCAGTCACATTTCTGCAAGCCTATCGTGATATACGTCGGCACGAACCCTCACCGGCACTCACATTCCCATCTGGTTGTGTTGACACTTAAATGTGATCCCTCCCGTGGTTCACACTCACTCGAATTCGTCATGCACACACATTAACCTAATACAGCAGGTGACGACCCATGGCTATTCTTTTCCATCTCTGAATCATGGCGTACACCCCTGATACAATGGTTTTGCAGGATCATTGGAGCCAGCGGATAAGCAGGACCAAGAGAGGACTAGACTATGACCCAGGGTTGGTCATATCGAAAAGGGTGGTTCTTTCTTTGTGTTATCTACCTAGAACGTACCATGCCTTAAGTGATAGTCACACAGTCTGAAGGTCCCTGTCCCCCAGGAGTATTGGACGGCTAGCGACGATGAGAGACATGACGTACCAAGTTGAGGTCGAGGTGTGCAGGTGAAAGGTCGACAGAATGTACGAGCGCAATTACTTACCAATCTGAGCGGGGGGGCGCATACACACGGATGTTTTCCGTCAATAGATTCTGAAGCTTACCTTTGGGATCAAATACAGACAATGACCTGACATTTGTCATACATCAGGTCCAATGGTGATGCTCTTTCCACTGGCAGCCACTAAGCGATAAACAGGATGCACAACATCAGTGCTCTTACAGGCTTACCGTCGGTGGAAGGTGGACTGTGATATACATACGCGTATCGGGAGTGATGCTGCAAAACTGACAGTGTTCGTGTATGCTGGGATTCGAAGGCGAACTTGTGGAGCTGACGTTTAAGGGTCATGTGTCTTTAGGATGGAAATCACCTTCGAGCGCGTGGTCACTTGCACATTATGCAGCCGAGACGGGACTAGGAAGAGACTCCCGGCCTGGCAAAGAGAACCCGTCTATTAAGTGAGAGTAAAGCTGAACTTTGGAGGCCATGCAAGTGCCCTTGTCTGGTGGTGTCGAGGTATAAAGGACCACTGTATGTGTGAGTGACGTCTGGTGGATGAGAAAAAGAATCGGAGTCGAAATACAAGACAACGAGATGGCACTATGAGGGCGTTCGATCACCCCTGTCTCATCGACGTCCCCGAAGCCTTACTACGAATTGAATGTTCAACGAGTGAAGCTTGTTCCTGACCTGGTCATTCTGTTGAGAGTTTTTATTTCTAAGGGTCATTGGTATAATTTTGTTCATTGTGTTCGCAGCAAATTTGTGTACAACTCGTCGGGCGAACGACTCATAGTAAATTCACAACAGACACGAATACATGAACAGTTTGAGATACGTAGACTACAACCAACTGGATACTCAGGAACAACAAGAAAAGACATCACGAATGTTGAAAGGTGCCTTCGTTTAATTGCTCCCTTCCTTCTGGCTCCATTCCCGCCAGTTTGTATAGGCGAACTCGACGTGCATATTGAAGTCGGCTGACAACGAATCGTCGTCAAAGGCTTGTCCAGGTCGAAGGTTGCGGAGCCTTGGCACCTGCGTGAGATTCACAACAAGCACAGAAAAACCCGACTCACCAGATCCTTTCCACTTCCTCGTACTTTTGGACCCAGTTACCTTTCTCATCTTTCTGCGGTGGTGGATCTTGAATCATCGGGGTACGCTTTCGGCTGGCCGGGCTGAGCTGCGCTGTCGCATGGCAAGATGTACAGGTACCCATGAAGTCGTCTGCCAGACTGTAATCGAACTCGCTCAATGCCGCCCTGCTATGTGGTGCAAGTCAAGGACGCACCCATCTAGGCGATCGTGCCAACCAAACCACGGCCTATCTCCCTCGAGTTCCTCGAGCAATGCAATAGCCTCACTGTTTTTCCACAGTTGCTTGGGCCGCTGTCCCTCGTCGTACTGTTTTTGAAGAAGGTCCGGGTCATTCCCCCACTGGAGTCCGATCGGGAAGACGTTGTCCCAGGGCTTACGGACGAGTCCCAAGAAGCTCAGAATTTAGCAGAGTCTCGGATACGCAAACACATTTTCGCTTACATCCGTGGCACCTTTCCTACCGTCGCATGCAAAGGTGCCGAACACCCAGCCGATGGGAGAACGAGAGTCCTTTGCAGCAAAGTCAACCTGGATGAGACGAAGACGAGTGTATACACCCTCGCCATTCCTGCGGATGGGAATCCCGGACTTGTTATATGGAAGCCTGCCGATGCAAGCATAGGTTTCAGGGGACCCCTTCGCAATGGGCACCTCATCGTCATCAACGTCGCAAAAAATATTCTCGCAGATCACAGAGCCCTGAGGGAATTCGATATGTTTGTCCCACTTGGGCTTGGCCTTATCGACCCACATATCGCCCAGAACCGTGGCAGCTTGAACAAAGTCAGAGGTGTGAAAAACCACTTATTCGCAGCACTGACCTTTCCAGTTGAAGTAACTGCATAGCCAACCTTGTACCCAGGTGCTCTGCTTCTTCGCAAGGTAACCCGGACTGAGTAAGCCTCCGAAATTGAGACCATTGATTGGTTCACGACCTCTTTCGCCATAGTGCAACCATGGTGCATGGTACCATTTGCGTACCTGCAGAGAAATATCAGTCAATTACTCGAAATAAGATGCTCTGGAGACACTACATCATTGTGTTCAACCCTGAAATCGTTCTTGGTGTTTCCTTCAAAGAAGTAATCCCTGAGAAGTTCACAGTACTTCTTCGGCTCTTTCGTGAAGTCTACGTCAAGCCATGGCGTCTTGTCGGCAGGAGCAATCTGAGAGGATGTAGGGTATCTGTTCTGAATTTTCCAAGCCTTCTCCGGGGGATACTTAGGCGGAAGCCTGTAATCGGAGGAGGTATTGAACTCTTCTTCAGCGGTTTTCCGAACCATGACTCGAGAGAGAAACGTTCAGGTGAAGATGCGACAACCCAGTTTGCCTCCAAGCTATTTATCTCATCTGTCGCTACAGAACTTGCCATTCTTGTGAGTAAAGCCGACAAGACAAGAATCGGAACCGACTTGCGCGGCAGTTTCAATGAGCGACGGTCAAACAACTCTTTCATTACAAATGTAAACCCTCTCATTGGTTGATCTGAGCATGTAGATACAGCACCAACTTAACGGCGTCGATGGGGATAGACTGACCCACCGGAAGCCAACTCCGTTTCGGCAAACAATGAATCCTGGAATCGTCAGTCACGTCATAGAAGATCCGCATGTTGCTTTCGACCTCGATGATTAAACCTTACCAGAACCGGCGACCCGGATGAGAAAAGTGGCGGTTAACGTTGACTCCTATCATGGCGAGAAATGATTATTCCGACCACTATGCCACAATTTACGTCGTAGCGTTTCCCAGGGAAGGTCAAGTGATCTCCCTCATGGTATAACCTGCAGGCGGGGTCGGAAAATGAGGTAGTACGGCATGCTGTTTGGCAATGAATCTGGATGCGTAAACTAGTACTCACCCCTATTCTTCATCGATCAGATCGGTTTGATTGGCAGCGTTTGCTCGTATTTCAAAAGTCGTAAATCCGGCTGCTTTCATGACACTTGGGGTCAAGCCCCACAAACATGACCTAAATCCGTTGTTAGCCACCGTGCGACCGTCAACAGACGCTGAAAGACCGGAGGGACTCTGATTCTTCGAGTGTATCCAGGAAGAAACCATAACTACAACGTTGTTGGGGTAATCTGCATAGCTCTACCCATGAGGGGGTCCTATGATGTGATGTAAATAAGGAAGGCGGGTCACGGCACGTCCTCTGAGCGCAGGCTATAATTCAGTTAGGGATCCGAATAACGGCGTCAGGAATAGAACCTAACGATGACGATCGCAACACGCTCACATCACAATGTGGAAGCCGAACAACAGCATGTTCGAGCAGTACTGTCCGATTTTATTCCATCAATCAGATATGGTTCATTCTCACTCCTCTGGCTGCTCGCCTGAACAAGGCTTAGTACAATGTTTTGAATTACTTCTTCCATAGTAACGGAGTAGATCTAATCTCACCTTTGATGACGAAAAGAAGAAGCCTTACTTCTATGGAGGTGACGGTTTGCACGATTAAGGACCTGCTCTTTACGCCTGAACTCCAGAGGTTCGTGTTAACGAAGACCGATGCCGTTGATCCTGACTCAAGCCAATGGAAGGCGTTCCAAGAACTTAACAGCATAGGAAGAGAATAGAAACCCCGTGGGGTCTGGAAAATGTTCGCAAGACCTGAAGCTGGACGCACACCGACTCCCGTTGTGTCATCTCTTACACACACAGGCGTCGGCATCGATGTGCATATGTCCAATTCTACTTTCCATCATTATTTCCTTCCTCTTTCAACTTTGGTAGCCGATGTTATTAGGCAAGGAACGTGAGGGATTTTTTTTACATTTGCACCTTGCACTTGGTCAAGCTGTCGAGCTTCAAGAGTGGCAAAGGTAGCTTAGTCATGTCGACTCTCATAGGCCTAATTCGGACCACCAGCTTGCACCGACCTTCCGAGACTACGATGTTCCGTTCATTTCTACGGTCTCCCGCAAGTATTTTCGTTCCGTTAGCATACGCCGTCATCCTAATTCTGTTTGCACAGTCCTTATCTGCTCGGAATGCACTTTCCAGCAACCTGAGAAATCCTGCATTCCGACGTTTCCTCTCACAGGAAGCGCGTGCAAAAATTCAGGCCGCCGTACAAGAGTCTCCCGTCGTATTATTCATGAAGGGTAACCCTCAGATGCCCCAGTGCGGCTTTTCTCGTGCGGCCATCCAGGTCTTGGAAATCCAAGGCGTTCCTTCAGAGAAATTGAAGACTTATGACGTTTTGGAAGACCCAGAGCTTAGAAGCGGTATCAAAGAGTTTTCGTGAGTCGGAGGCAAGTAGAATGGTCGTGCATTCGTACTGATTCCTATGTACAGCGATTGGCCGACGATCCCGCAGATATACGTCAACGGAGAGTTTGTAGGTGGGTGTGATATTCTGCTAGGAAGTGGGTCTGTTCAATGGAATCTGTGTTGTCTGCACTGATTTCGTCCCAGTGCACCAGTCTGGAGAGCTCGAGTCGTTGCTTGAGAAGCACGACATCATCCCGAAAATTCCTACGGAGTCTTCGTCGGAGCTCTCATGACATACTTATGTCCCTGTGTATTTTTTACCCTCTTGTTACACTCCATAGACACTGCGAAGCATCTCTCTGTTATTGACCTTGAATATGAACACACATCGCTCTGCACGAAGATTTGAACTGATTCTGTGAGTTTGATCCACGGTAAATCGGCAAGCTGGAGTGGCAGAGTCTGGATGACTAAGCAGAGTAATCCCATTCTCGCCGTTCTTCCTTGTTTGCCTCTACTCCGTCAATAAAACTGTACAAGTCCTCGACCCGGCGATGTCTACGGCACAAGCACAACAGGTTCGAGCATCTCCGCATGCCCGGAATGTGGCCCAATTCCTACGGAGTAGCAAATCGGGCATGAAAATACGTGTCGGAGCTCTCAACGGCAAACGGGTAGACTACTTCAAAGGTGCGTCAAAATTCTGTTTCGCCTGGTGTTTTTCACCTTTCGGACTATCCAATTACCAGGAAAATCTGCTGTTAAAGCTCTTCTCTCCCCAGCCTACGCTAAACTCAAAAACGTCCCACCCGTGACTAATGAGGCAGATGCAGAAGCTGTCTTGACGTCAATCATTCCTTATGCCTTTTACCTGCGCGTGGATCGCGGCAATCCCACAGGCTCATCGTCGTCCTCTCCACGCCACGTCACAGTCGTCCCACAACAATCGTTTGCACAAGATGGCTACTTTGCATGGTTCTACGAGGGGTCCCAGTGGACGACGTATGCTGGCGGTCTGCTCATGGTCGCCATCATCCTTGCTGGAGTCATGTTCCCACTGTGGCCGCCCATCATGCGTCTCGGTGTATGGTACATCAGCGTAGGAATGTTGGGCCTCATCGCTGCGTTCTTTGGACTAGCGGTCGTGAGACTGGTATTCTACGTCGTCACCATTGTCGTCGCTCCTCCGGGTATTTGGATCTTCCCTAAACTCTTTGCAGACGTTGGCGTGGTGAGCACCGCATCATATATCACGTGATCCGAAACCATTTTGATGGCGTAACGTGACAGGTCGAATCCTTCATCCCGTTGTGGGAGTGGGATCTGCCAAAGAAAAAGGGCGGCAAGAAGAAGAAGGGCAAGGCGCCGGCTGGGAAAACGCCAGAGGAAAAACTTGCAAGCAACGGTGGTGCTTATATTGAAGAAGTTGTCGAAAACGACACACCCGACTCTTCGCGTCCTGGCAGTCGGTCTGCGCGAGTGGAGGAGGTGCCAGACGAGGATTCGTAAAGTGTGCTCGTGGCGGCGTTTGTGAGGGTTATTTTCTGACCTTGTCAATGGCTTAGTATCCATGGATTTCACTCTTCACTTGCATTATTCCCTTGGTCTTACCGGATAATGTCATACACATTTCTCTTGAACTTCGTGAGCGGTCTAATAAATCATCATGATATTGGAGGACACTACAGATATTTATCAACCTAGTCATCAATAGATACTATAGTCGTTGACGCAGGACTTAGACCAATGTATCCTTGACAGATCGACAGGTACATCCGGTGTACATTGTAATCGGGTTGAAAACTTTGGGACGTCGTCGCCTATAAGCGACTCATCGAATTACTCAACAATCGCGTTGACCTGGACTGCGGTGGTGGTATACTCCCAAAGGTGGGAGACGAAAATGGTTCAGGTATTGAGGGTGTCAAGTGATGACTGACCTGCCCACGTTGGTGACTACGATCCCACTATTGGAGCGAGGCATACGGGGAGCAACGGCGTGTGTAAATCGGAGAGAGGAAACGCAATCCCCATCCTACGTTATGCTCCATCATTGAAAGGATGACAAAACATAACCCGGCGTGGGATGAGCTGTGGCCCAGATCGGTTGTGCTAGACCTTCTTCAGCAGGTGAATTACACATTATCCCACTTAAACGGGTGAATGGAAGGCGCAGTCGCGAGATCGTGACCATCGATAAGTCTTGCGCCCGGCGCTGTCGGTGCCCGGAGGAATGAAATATTTGGCATTGGATTAAGAAGGGGAAGGGGACCCGGAACCGAATAGGACCTGCGGTTCTCCGCCAAAGAATGGAAGAATGGCTCGTTCAGCTCACCGTTGAATGTGAGGGTTTTCTGGTACAGGCTGCGCACCTTTCCCCGCGCTATTCCCTCACACACTTGGACAGGATTCTCGAGCATTGATCGCCGTTCTAGGTCCAACTATAGAACGGGGTGTTTGCGAAGAGAGTGGAGATCCCCCTCCGCTTGCTCCGCCCGTGTCCAAGTGATTATTGAGGCAAGATCTTGAATCTGTCTGTTTCATTGCTCCATGCCATTGCACGAGAATCTGAGTCGAGAGTGCCGGCTCACCTGATCTCGGGCTTTGAACCGTTGATCGGTATTGTTGTGATGTGTAACTAATTGCAACCACCTTGACCTGCATGACATATTCACTAGTGACGGGAGGGGTCGGTAGATAGCAACAGTGCTCGAACATGGAACCCGGTCGCAAGCCATCAACTTAGTCGGAAGACGATTTCTTTTTCATATTACAAGACGACGCCTCCGTCTGCCCAAGATCGATTTCGTTCACTCAGCTCCATGGCTAATGTCTGTGTCCAGGACCGGGGAATGCCCTCTTCACGATCAGTCATGGGGCGAGTGAGCGGAATTTGGTCAAGGAACTCCAGTTCTATGATACACCTGATGCACTGAATGTGGACGTGGCATTGCAGCATCCAGACCTGCTTCAAATAGGTATTTTGAAATTCATAGCCTGGCTGGGCTTCGTGGACCTCCCGTCCCAGGTGGAGTTTGCCGTCAGAACTTCCATTCACATCACGAGGCCCGACCAATACCACTCACATTCGTGACGACAACTTTGCAAATGTACTTCCACAGCTCATGTTTACCCACTCGATTATGCGGGAAAACACCCACTTCGACTGCGGACAGGCTTCCTGACCATATGTCCGTGCAACTACGATATTACACTCAGTCTCTGGTTCCCTTTCCAACGCCTAGCATATTTGGCACTGCTTCGCGAGAAGAAGGCGTGCCAGTGGCCAATGTTCGTCGTTCCCGAAAACGACATCACACCGTTTGGCCCTGCATGTAGGTTTTTCTATCTCTGGATTTAATTGCGGGAGATAACTAAGCGTTTTCTGTTCATTCGGGTGGAGCAGACGCGAAGTATCTCCTTGAAGGGTGTGGGTTCCTATGTTATCGGAGCACTCCTACATTTACGCTTTATTTGTATCTCTTGTTCCGGAAGTTCCACTGCGGAACTATCCCATCCGCTGTGACGGTGTAATGTAGTCTCATTCGCCGTAATGGGAGGAATGGTATAAGTACTCACTCCCTTGTCGAACTCTCCCCACTCAATCCTCTCACCTTCAACCATCCGACCCTACGGATTTAGGATACGACCATGTCCAACGAACAAATATTTTTCGATCAGGTCGATAGAAGTATTGATAGCTTCGTCGACCGTCTCATGGCGGGCGTAAGCATCGCAAGGTGCTATCCTCTGCGTCCTCGTTGGTATCACACTGCTCACACCCTTGTTTAAATGTCGTCAGCATAAGCGGTGACCCAACACACGAACAGGATGTCAAAGAGATGCATACCTGGGTCACGAACAACCTTACCTCACTTGGCGTAAGCATCGATCCGTCCCCCACCGAAGTTCCATCACTTGTCCTCGGACGCATCAACGGAGTCGAAGGTAGCACCAAGACGGTGCTCGTATACTGTCACTACGATGTTCAACCCGTAAGTTCTTGTCGCGCCAAAGGGTTATACGAAATGAACACAGACTACTCATTGGAACTGCAGGCCGATGCAGAAGGTTGGGCGGCCCAAAACGCCGACTCTCCCAAACCATTTGTGCCTAATCGCATCCGGAAGACGGACGTAGACAAAGTTGTGGGTCGCGGGACGACGGACGACAAGGGTCCTCTTACAGGGTGGCTCAACGTCCTCGAAGCACATCAAAAAATAGGTGCAAAGCTCCCGGTCAACGTAAAGTTTTTGTTCGAAGGTACCGAAGAGAGTGGGAATCCCGCATTTGAACCTTGGATCACAGAAGAGTGTAAAAATCCGAATGGGTTTTTCGCTGGCATCGATTGTGTTTGCATCGTGCGTATTCGAGTGCTTTCTTGGAGCGGATTGTTGTTCCCGTCATAATTACTGACTTGAGACTGATAACAGACGGACAACTACTGGTTCAACACGCGCCATCCCACACTCTCCTATGGCCTCCGGGGTGCCGCTGTCTTCAAAGTCAAGATTACCGGCGCAACGAACGACTTGCACTCAGGCATATACGGGCGCATGGTTCATGAACCCATGATCGACATGATCCACTTGCTTGGGAAGCTCGTTGACACCAACGGTGTAATCAAGGTTCCAGGTGTCGAGCTCCTCGTCTCTCCACCGACAGATGAAGAAAGGTGGGGTATGCTTTCCCCTCGCCTTGACTTACCGCCAACTAACCCTAATCGTGATCTAGGAAGCAGTACGAAGCTTATGGTTACCAAGTCGATGATCTCGTCAAGGACGTAGGCGGCGTTCACGTATGTGCACTGTTCCACGTCTCGCCAATTGTGCTTGACTCGTTCATGTTGACTAGATCGAGTTATCCGAGGACCCGGTCGAACTGTTGTTTGGACGGATGCGTTATCCTTCGCTCTCTATTCATGGCATCGACGGAGGACGCGTAGGGACTATCATTCCCAAAGAAGTCACTGGGAGGTTCAGTCTCCGGTGCGTCTTGGTCCATTCGCTGACCCGACCTAACGCTATGTTCTTATATGCTCTTCTTCGATCTCAACAGCCTCGTAAAACCGCAAACCCCTGAAGTAGTTGCTACCCTCGTCAAGAACTACCTCCTCGAGCAGTTTCGCGAGTCAAAGTCGAAGAACATCATCGACGTACAGTACGAGTTTGGAGCGGATCCTTGGATCGGCAACAAGGATCACTGGAACTTCAAGGCTGCGTTCGAAGCAACCAAGGTTTGTGTCAACCGTGTGTTGGGAGTACCACTGGGTTCTCACACTGATTTTGGCAGACCGTCTATGGGATCGAACCCTTCTACATGCTCGAGGGAGGTTCTGTTCCACTCGTATTCACCCTTCAAAACGAAATTCCAGGCCAGCCAAACGTGTTGCTGTTGCCCATGGGCAGATCGGATGATGGTGCTCAGTAAGCTCATCATCTACATGATCATGCCCTGGTGGTCACAATACTGATGTCTCTCATTATCAGTTCCCTGAGCGAGAAAGTGGACGTTTTGAATTACATCGGTGGGGTGAGTTCGATCATTACTTGTAGAGGAGTGTATTAAATCTGAGCGTCCACGTTCTACGTATCTTTTCATTTGCAGACAAAGGTATATGGAGCGTACCTGTACGAAGTTGCCAAACAGACCGCGGTGTAATGCAAGCTAGATTGTTGTAGTCGTAGGACATGTTAGACTACACGTGATAACTCGTGTCACGAATTCACGACTCAATCATTGTAGTACGAACAAGTGAATGGGAATCAACGCTCGGATGACTTTTGTTTGCCTGCGAGCGTCGCAGACTACACCGAGTTCCCGTCGGTGCGCCTAACTCTTCTCAACGCCTGCTTGGCTTGCAGGACTCCCTCTTTCATCCCAACCTTTTCGGACTCCTTTAGACTCTGCTCGTACAATGATCGCGCGGTTGCATGATCTTCATCCATCTACCAGGACCGAATGATTTACCCGAGCTTTGGATTGGACAGTGAACGAGGACTCACCTCTCGTAGCATGCCGAGATTGAACAAGACCACGCCTATAACCTGGTCGCAGACTTCTCTGTTTTCTTCATTGCCGGAACTAAACCATCCCCTTCGAGGAAGGGGTGCCTCTCGCACGCGTTGGATCAATCCATATGCCTGACGTGCCCAGGCCTCTGCCTGGTGCCTGATCTCGGGTGAAGGCGGTTTTCGCATGATCAGTTCCGAGAGGTTGTTCATAAGTTGTGCAGCTATCGGGTAAACATCAGGTCAGACCTGGAAATATGAGACGGAGCAACGAACCGACGTACCCTCACAACGATCTTCAACGTTCACATTCGCCATGTTGGGTGGGAGAAGCAGAGATATAGCCTGTAAATATAGTGGCATGGCGTACCTTCCGGTGAGTTCGTATGCTAGTATTCCTGGCGTTGCGTAAACATGTCAAGAACTTACTCGATGTTCCCCTTGCGTGCGTACACCGACCCAAGTGCAGCAAGTGGTGCACCGAGATCGACTTTGCGCATCCAAGACGGAAGCTCGAGCTCCGCGAGCACGATAGACGTTAAAGGGCTGTCGGAATGGGTTGTACCGCGCGTCGAGCCTCCGTTCTTCGTCTGCACGCCTGCAAGTCGTAGAATCTCCTCGACCGCCCACGAAAGCCATTTTTCTTCTTCCTCTCCACTCTCGTTCGTACACAGTTCTGCCAACTTGCACGCAACGGCGACTCTCCGGAGGCGCTCCTCGTTCGTGAGCGTGTATGTTGCCCAGCCGTCGCTATTGCTGCCATCTTCTGAGGAATCAGAGGGCACAGAAGTAGAAGGGTCACCCTTGTCCCATGCGCTTTGTAGAACTTGTTTCGCGCGCTGTTCGGGTGCGACTTCTGCCAGGACCGCGGCTATGCCTGACAACTTGAGGTACGGGTCCGAACCTAACATCGACAACGGGAGGGTCAAGGCAGTTTGGTACGCACTGCATCCATGCATGAGTAAGAACGCGTGAAAATGAGAAGGCGAATAGATACTGCATGCTGCACATACCGAGCAAGATAGCGTTCGCTCAGAGCATGATCACCCTGGTTCTTGGCTCTGATCCCAGCACGCAAGTCTTTACGGACCTCCACTGGCCAAAGTGTGAACGAAGTGTTAATTTCGTAGCTGTTGGCAAAAACGACGATTTGGGCACAGCAGGCATGGATGTCGTCGTGTTCGCATTGAAAAAGTCAGTGCAGGGAGGATCTTCACCTGAGATAGGTCACGCACAGACCGAGTGCCGTGGCACCTGCGCCAAGTGCGAGCAATGCGGTGAAAAGCGTAGATACACGAATGTTACTTCCACGAAGGAACCAGGACTGCGGTTCATTGCGTGAAGTCGAGATGGTTGACTGATGTCTCGTCATAGATAAACACTTCGTCTCCCAACTTCGAGGGTTCGCTAAGGATACTTGAACATGTCTTGATGAGCGCTGAGCAGCGCTGAACAGATAAACTTGTTGTCCTAGTCCCCTTCGTATCATTCTTGAGAAGATGGTAAACTCAAAGCGCCGGCCCGGTAGTTGCCGCCACCGGCGCCGTTTCGCAGATGCAGTAGGCCGTTCGTTTCACATCTCTTGGTGTCGTGATCCTCTAAATTTTCCGGAGCCATGTCCGCAACTCCTGACTTTGTCACAACAATACAAGCCCGTGAAGAACTAGATGCCGCTTTGGTGAGTATCTTCTAGCAGAGATAAGTCAATAGGTGATTGCCTGGCGGCCTGGCGTTGAAGTCTTTATCGAGCCTTTACTTCTACTCCCATCAACGATGTATCTAACGCTTCGCCATGCACCGCGAACCCCCCATACGGGCGATCCCCCCGAAAAATAGCACTAGTGCCTCGTACCGAATCCGACTGCACTGTTTCATGTCATTTCGCAAACACTAAAGTTTCGAATTAAAAGCATGGGTTGATTGTTTCGTCACAATCTTTCAAATCTAGATGTAAGCAGTCCGACCACCCGCCGCTCAAGACCGTTACGCCAAAAGGCAGTGATACTGAATGCATAGCATTCAGTATCCCGGGTGGTATATCTGCTATGTAGTT
>JBBPTE010000008.1:9866-20024 GCA_038093935.1 Tylopilus cf. pallidocervicolor | reverse complement strand
ATCTGTGTTGACCTGCGAAAGTTGTCCAGTGGTCGGTAGTTTTGTATTCGATCCTTGAGAAATGGCATCCATGACGCAACCTAGAAGTTGGTCCGCGGAAAGGACCTCTGGGTGTTCCTCATCGAACGCCATCACAATTTCGAAGCAAAACTTGCCGCGACCCGAGCATAGACTTTCTGGGTTATCTCTACAAATATGAATCGGCGTGTCCTTTTAAAGAAGATGAGAAGAGTTGTTGTACTAATCACTATAAGGACGCACTTCCTGCTGAACAACAGCAACGCAACACTCCTCGTGCGTCTGACAATCCTCTTTGTTGACCTCTTCAGGTTGAGGTTCCTCTGCACCTAAATTCTGCTTGGTTCCTAGCACCGCGTGCTGGTCTTGCTGTTTATCCGCGACTGGTGCTGCTCGTGTCTGTGTAGTGGACGGACTCCATGGCGAGGTATGCATAGAAACTTCACAGTGACCAGTGACCTGTGGCAGCGGCAGAGAGGTAGTGGCAGTGAGAGGTCCAACAGACATGTTGTAGGACGTGTTGTAGGATGTAGAGCATGGCACTTGGAAATTATAGTGACTCATCGTAGAGGTCGGATTCCTCATCGGTAATGCAAAGGCCGCCGGTTGGTTGAACGCGTTGTAGCCTTGGTAGTTCGGAGAGTAGTTGTAGTTGGGACTACCTGAGCCACACACATTTGGCGTGAATATGGGGAATGCAGGAGTGGTAGACGCTGGGGGAATCGTTAAAGGGAGGAGTGATGGCAATGGAATGTACCACATACCAGGGTAAACTCTCTGCTGCGGCCTGTCAAATGGTGACACGGAAAGAGGGCTTTGGGAGGGGTTCAGATGCGTTGGTGGCAGCACTCGATACAGGTATGCAGTTGACATGATGAGAACGCGTAGTGCGAGGAATGGGGAGGGGGGTGAACCCTTGATGTGAGGAATCAACTGATGTTGTGTTTCCGAGAGAAAAAGACGGGGCTGAGCGCGCCAAATTTATAGCCAGAGGTTGGAATCCGAAGCTAACATAGCTAAACAGCCATCCTTGTACGTATGGACGACGCGCCGCATCCTTGTACCAATGTGACCCTCGGTTAAAGTTCTGGGGTGTTAGCTACAGTTAGTGTCCAACACAGCAACGGTCTGGATATAAAGTACGTGCTGTCGGAACTGTAACGCCATAGCAAAGGGACTAAAAGAAATTTAAATGGAAACCCACCTGATGAATGTACTCGTGCCCCTGGACATACAACGATCGACGCTCCGGAACAAAAAAACCCCGGTGCTTTGGCCGACATTGACAGGCACTTCACATAAAAGGTTCCATTGATCACCTCTCCACATTATTTCGGGGTTCAAAAACAAAGGGATCCAGACACGGCCCACAGGCAGATCTGTTCAATGTGTATCTGTCGACCACCAGAAAGCAACCTTGTAGACACACGTGGGAAGTAGAAGAATAGATGAAGACAAGTCACCCAACCTTCGCCAAAGAGTTGGAGAATGGACCACCATGGTGGTCAAGCGACTCTCGCAACTAGGCCAGGACGACAAATGACGCGATAAATGCGCCTGGACTAAGCTCGCGCGAGTAGATTGCTGTATTCGATTTGACGCGATAGAACACTGCTTTGACAGGTTCGCGGACTTTGTTCCGTTTCAAAGTTACCGCTTTGGCCATCATCCGAAACGCGCAAGCCAGTCCACACGGACTTTCCGCATCCAGAAACAGGTGTACAACATCCCGGAATCGAAATGAGCGCCGTCGACGCGAAACCTAGCTGTAGGACCCGCTCCTCTACCATCCTCGATGTTTTCATGTCGGCGAGAGGAATGATCCGGACAGGCACATGCCTCTCGAGTAGCTTGATTCACCAGATCAGTGATTAGTGGTCATCATATTTGGAGCAGGGCGAATTACCTTGGACAGATGGCGACTTCCTAGCCTACCAGCCAGTTGACCACTTTCTATGGGCACGTCATACACATATCAACTGGTTCTCCTCGTCAACTACAGAGGTTATCCAAGTCAATAGACACACTTGACTAAATGCAAGAAGCATCGAACTAGAAATATGCTGTCTTGCAAGATGACCCGCAGGGAGGGAATAAGGGCCAGATATGACCATAAACCAGGAGATTTTGCGGGCGCAGAAGAAGCACGACGAACGGTATGGAGGAGGAAGGCGGGGTCGAGGAGAGATACCCACAATGGAGCGGACACTTATATACACCTTGTTCTTGACTGACACCCATGTGGATATCCCGCGCAGTGGTCCCATTCACCACCGTATGCTAGTCGGGCCGCCCTCCGCACAGACGACGTTGACATCTAAGACAATACCCTCTGGTGTCAGTGGCTCAAGGTCTCACCTTGCGTAGGTCTCCATTACATGGCGACGATTCTCCGTACACTGATTGTCATGGTCCAGGTATTGATTGGATATGATATCATCCTCTGTATCGGTCAGTTCTGACTCTTCTGAGCACGACTACTTGCCAGCGCCCGCCGCCACTGACTTCTAAGATCATGTGCTTCAGCGTGTTGCATGGTACAGCACGTGACAAGTACATACGCGGCCCATCGGGTACGCTCTTCTTAGCCTCGGGGTGTTGTTCACCAGTAAAAATAGGGGCCTGTAAGCATGTACGGTAGTTCCAACCATGGCGCATAGATGGGATATATAGCTTAAGGCGAGCACGCACTCAGCGGAGTCAGTGCACACTGCCAGGTGAGGAAATGAAAATTTGGCTAACTACGCTTAGGTAAGTAAGCTCAGGAGATATGAAATGAAATGAAATTTGGTTAACAACGCTCACAAGAGTCACGTGAATGTGTGTAGTTTCCAATGTGGAACTTCGTTAATGTGGAACTCCGGAATTGTGGAAACGTTCTTGTAGACGCCTACAACGGCGGAGCAGCTACAGCAGAGTGTAGAAAACAAATGCGCTTACACTAGCGACCAAAGAAACGAAACTGGGAACACGGCAGGGGAAATTGCCCATTCAACACCACTAGTAGGTCAACGGCCTGAAGTCTTGGCCCTGTTCACTGCCCACTAACGAAGTAGGTGTGATTAAATCGTTACGAAGGAATTTTCGTTGATTCTAGATTCCTAAACACGTGGATTTGTTGTGCTGGTGAGTGCTCAGTATAATTCAGGACCGAGACAAATTGACATCTCGGCGCCGTCAACGATTGATTTGACTCGGATACTGACAAGACGGTCTGCTTCGGCAGCTATCTAAATCCCTTTGATCACACTCAGTTAAATTCAAGAGGGTTAATATTCTACGCAGTGACAAATCATAAATAATTTCTGGAGCACCACCACACAGGACGTTTCAAGACAGAAAAACGGTCTTTACACCAAACTTAGAGTTGAAACAAGCCAAGCAACATCGGGGGGTTCCGTGGAAATGGAAAACGAAGGCGGTGGCAAACAACAAGCCCTGGATGTGGGGCAACCCGGAAGAAATGACCTGTCAAGGGTACTTGTCATGGTGATACACCCGCGAGCAATCAAGATTCGTTGCATCTCTGCTGTGCACCCAAAATGGGAACAGCATTGAGACGCCATGCTATCGGATACTAAAAGGCCAGAAATGACTCGGCGTGAAATGGTTATGATCTGAGGAGAACCTCGCGGGAATACTATGGGGAACGACGGGTAAGAAGTAGTGAGCGCTGTCCTTCCGATCACCTCGATCGGGTTTTGCGTGCATGTCGTACTAGCCAAGTTCCGGAACTACTTAGCCATCGCATGCACGGATCACCAAGATCATCCCCTAAGGGCCTTAACTCACATCAACACTGACCAACACCCAATGGCATAATGACGTATGTCTTCGCAAGAATGGGAAAAGCTGGGAGGGGTCGGATGGCACTGACCAACATGGCAGTTGTCAAGCGATATTTCTCCGTTGAGTTCGGACCCATCAGAACTAGTAAGTAGGCATGATGTAATGGGAGAAAAGTAGCGCGCGCGATTAAGTCGCAAGAACCTGGCGTTGCCTATCCCTCGTGACTCGGATGCCTAGCCGAAATTAGTCAAAGGCATGATTTGGGGCGTACTTAGTAGATGGCAGTCGGGATATGGCAGGCCCCACGCTGGCGTTGCTTTGTCTGGCGCATACGTCGAAGTGTTTTTGGTACTGATTTGAAGTAAAGTCTCCGCCCGGTCGGTCCCGTCTCTTGAAGACGTGAGTTAGACATTCGAATGGATCTCTATGTCCGCTGCAGTACGACGGGTGTACTGGTATACGGTGACTAGACACATTCCATCTCGGATCTTGACGCCTCCAGGTTGCTGCGTGACGCGCCCCAAAATCGGCAGTAGCTCCGATATGGTTAAGAGTCGGAGTCAAGGCTGTGGCGGCTTTGCCTCGTGGACTTGGCAAAACCGCTGATGCCCAGTGGTGGAATTATGCACGTCAGCTATCAGAGCCATCCAGATTCAGGTAAAGACAAGGTTAGTGGAGCAAAAGAGATGTGGTGGGTGGCCAGGATGTGGAGCGATGGCCACTATCAGGTGTTACGGCGGTCAGAATAGCGTGTGAATGCTGCTCCTACTGATGTTCTGCACCAATTGAAGTGTGGCAAAGTCTCTGTGAGGCAACCCGAGAGTGGGATTCTGTTTTTTTTTTGGCTCGTGTGCAGTACGTGCGCCGCGGACGGCTTGGTACTGCAACCCTATAAACGCTCTATGTCCGCGTCGTTAACTGATATTCATCGTCAAGTTAATAAACCACTGCTAATCTCGACAGACACGCGGTGATCGTCGTGCTTGTCACTGCCAGGTCAGAGGGCTCTTGCGAAGAGCCGCAGGGTGACCGGTGATGTGGCGGCAATCACGAAAGAAATCAAAAGGGGAATCCACGTGATTGGTCCTGTAACTAGTAGGAGCGGAAGGGCTAGAGCCGACAACTCCACCTTTACTTTAAGACCCTTCCATCAACGATCCTTCCCAACCTCCTCCCTCTTGCATGGGCTGATTTCTCATTTGTTCTGCAACCACTGATCTGTGTCGTTCAGCGCACTCTGCAACCCTGCAACCCTGCGACCCTGACGCTGCACAGACGCATGTCGTCCAGTTCACAATCGTCCATCTACTTCGATAATTCGCCTTGAACCCCGTCTTTCTCATTCTCAAATCATCATCGTACACTCACTACTAATCTTACCATCATCATGAGTGCTGCATTCCGCATTTCGTCTGCACTTTGGGAGAAGATTCACCACTTTGCGTCATTTCCTCAGACCGGAGGTCCGTCGATTCGTTTTGTTTTCGTTATTTTTTCCTTGTGCTCCGCACGTCCTGCTGTCGTAGCTACCTTATCACTAGTTCTGTGTTCCCGGCGTTCCGCGGACATCGGACCGGTGGGCGGGATGACCCGAAGTCCTACATACCTTCTTCATCAAAGGGCAGTGAGGCGGGAAGTTTGTAATGCGCCGACTCTATCTCATACCTTCGATCGCTTACATGTTTCATGATACTAATTGAGACATCGTGCTATAGTGTCTCTCCAACAAATGGTTTTGTTTGGGCAGCATCCCAGTCAAGGCACACTTTTGAAAGCGAGTCAATTTTTAGTCGGTATGTTACATAGTAATCTTGACGCCAGGGCTGTTTTAACTGATGCATATACCTTCTACTTTATGTTTTGCTGGACCGTCTTGATGCAGAGGAGCTCCCAGTTCGCCTTGCCCACCGTGTCAAGGAGCTCGATGAGCTTCCATACAACTTGAGTGACATGCCTTCGATACGTAAGGTTAAGAATTGGTATGCCCAGAGTTTTGAGGTGGGTGATTTCATTCTCCTTGAAATTCCTTCAATATTGATATCACATCTCTTCACTACTACCACAGGAATTGATTAATTTTCCTACCCTTTCCCTCTCCCCTGCTGCCCGCCAGTCGTTATTTGCTCGTTCAGACAAGGAGAACATGAACATATACCTTCCTGACAGCGTTCCTAACCCGTCCCTTATTACCTCCTACCTCGACGACGATGGCCCTACCAGTGGCTCGTCATATGGAGAAGGGGAGGGTGTCGCCCACAGGACCAAGTTCGGCAATGCGGCGTACAAGGGCAACGGAAATAGTGGTGGGAATGGCAACGGAGTATGTGGCTTTCGAAACGGCAATATAAAGCTGCGTGTTCCAGTCGAACGAAGGTACATACAACGCGATTCCCTTGACAAACCTCGTCGTTTCCGATTCTCACGGTTCACACAGATACTATGCCCAGGCACCTTCCCATGCCTATCCACCAGAAATCCACGACTACAATGCCCGATTCACGAAGACGCTGGACGCTATCAAGCGCAGACATGATCCCACGGTGACCACTGTTGCCCAGGGCGTCCTGGAGTGGCAGAGGTCAAAGGGAATCAAATCAGGTATGGGCGTGGGCTTGCCCGCTTATGGACAAGGCGGAGGTGAAGTACAGGCATGGTTGGACAGGTTTTACATGTCGCGCATCGGGATACGGTTCTTGATTGGACAACGTAAGTGGTTCACTCCGCGGGTTTCATTCGTATTAGTGACTCGTATCAAGACGTGGCATTGAACACCCAACAACCCCACCAAGATTATGTGGGCATTATCTGCACCAATGCCGTGAGTTCTGAATTCGTGGTTTTTCATTTTCTTATCTCACGGTGGTTTTCACATGGTGGCTTCCATTAATCAGAACATACATGATATCTTGCAAGAAGCCATCGAGAATGCCCGATTCGTATGTGAAGAACATTATGCAATGTTCCGGGGGCCTCCTGTGCAACTTGTTTGTCCTCGTGATCTGAGCTTTGCATATGTTCCCGGCCATTTATCCCACATCGTTTTTGAGCTGCTCAAGAACTCGTTGAGAGCCGTCGTCGAAAGGTTCGGACCAGAGTACGAAGACCAGGTCACTGATGGCTCTTCCTCGAGCGGGCGCGGTGGTGGATATCCCCCGATCAAAGTGATCGTGGTTGAAGGCAGTGAGGATATCACGATCAAGATCTCGGACGAAGGCGGTGGCATTCCGAGAAGTGCTATTCCACTCATTTGGACATATATGTATACAACGATGGCGGGCCAAAGTATTGATCAAGATTTCCAGGTAAAGGGGAATTTCTTTGCAGAAGGGAGAGAAAATGATGTCTCCGTAACAGGCTGGTGACTTCCAAGCCCCAATGGCAGGGTTTGGATATGGTCTGCCACTGTCTCGACTGGTATGTTGTCCTCGAGGTTCTTTTGGACGATCTGTGTGGTCTCACTCGTTGGTACAGTATGCGAGATATTTTGGTGGTGATTTGCGTCTCATTTCCATGGACGGTTTTGGCACGGATGTGTATATCCATTTGAACAAGCTCTCGAGTAGTCGAGAACCCTTACCTTGATCAAGCAAGGCAGGCGCACTAAACGTCTTGTTGTGGATCTCGTCAAGGAGTGTGGTGGAGGATACATAATCATTGACCCCGGAGACAACCGGTGCTCGCTGTGGTCTCAGGTCACACAGGTAGTGTGTCCATGTATATGTATTGCATGGGAGGTGCGGTACGTTGTATTGGAGGGTTTGTCCCATGAGTTCATTCCCTTGTGTTATTCTCCGTGCGCCGTCGTTCGTTGCAGGCGTTGATCTGTGTTGTGATGTACTCACTGTCGAAGTGTATCCTAGTCGTTTACTTGTAGGCTAATGGAAAATTATTGACCCCCCTTGTCGACCCCCTATATTTTGAGTTGTTTGGCACGGCTGTCAACAGCAACGCGGCGCGGTTTCGTATGCAAAGGCCATTTCGAGCTGATTGGCTTTATAACATGGACTCGCCAAAACGTGCTGGATCGCCTTCTTCCTCTTCTGAAATGAAACGCATAAAGCTTACAGTTCCACTAGGCCAACAATCACAGGGCGCTTCCCCCGTCGACCCCGAAAACGCACCCGGAAAGCGCGCAGAGCTCGACCCCATCCAAGGCGGCGAGATTGGCAACATACCAAACGACCCGGATGGCGGCGGGGAAGGGACAAGCGGAGAAGGTGCCACCAGAGGGGCTCGGGTGCTGAAAGAGGGGGAGGTGGAGGAGGATGCGGGCGACGTGTCGATGGGCGAGGCAGCGGAAGAAGACGTCGAGTCCGGGGACGAAGGCGACGACGAAGACCCCGCCCAACTCGAAGCGACGCGGCTGAGGCTTGAAGAACAAGCCCGGAAGTATCTCGCAGCCCAAACGCACGACGTCGTCATTCCTTCCTACTCGGCTTGGTTCGACATGTCGGGCATCCACCCCGTGGAGCGCCGCGCGCTCCCAGAATTTTTCAATTCGAGAAACCGGTCCAAGACACCGTCGATTTATAAAGAGTACCGTGACTTTATGATAAACACATATCGTCTGCGGCCAACAGAGTATTTGACGGTCACGGCGTGCAGACGAAATTTGGCTGGCGACGTCTGTGCTGTTATGCGTGTCCACGCGTTCCTCGAGCAGTGGGGACTTATCAACTATCAAGTACGGTATTTTTTTTTGGCAGTCTTATCTTTCTCATTCTTGCTGACGGTGTGACTTTGATAGATCGACCCGGAACAAAGACCGGCGGCACTCGTGCCTCCATTTACGGGACATTTTCGCGTCATCCTCGACACACCACGCGGTCTTCAGTCTCTCCATCCCGGAACACGCCCAAGCACTCATCCCGGTGCCAACGGCGTACCAAAAAATCAACTAGCGTCTGCACCGCTCGGCGCTGCCACTGCCGCTTCCGCTTCCCTCGAACTCCGCAATTCCATCTACCAAACCACCTCGAAAGCCTCTCGAGAACTGAAAGCTATCGAAGCCAAAACGCTTGCCAATGGCATTTCTTCGAATGCGAAAGGGAACATGTCGTATCAATGTGACACTTGTGGGACCGACTGTACTGCCATACGGTATCACAGCCTAAAAGTCAAAGACTTTGAGCTCTGTGCCCCGTGTTACCTCGACGGGCGGTTCCCCTCGACCATGTTTAGCGGCGACTTTGTAAAGCTGACCGTAATGCCACCCGGTGTCGGTCATGGCGCAGACGAGGAATGGACGGACCAAGAGGTATTGTTACTTCTGGAGGGAATAGAGATGTATGACGACGACTGGACCGCGATCGAGGATCACGTCGGGACACGCACGGCACAGCAATGTGTACGCAAATTCCTCTCGTTACCGATCGAGGACCCGTATATTGCGGCAGAAGGGGATCAAGGGGCACTCAGATATGGGAGGATCCCGTTCGAGCAATCGGACAATCCGGTGATGAGCGTGGTGGCGTTCCTTGCTGGCGTAGTGAACCCTGCCGTCGCCGCTGAAGCTGCCAAGACGGCTATGCACGTTCTCGCCGAGGGGGGCACACCAAAAGAGGGCGAAAGTGATAAACAGGGGGACAGTAAGGATGGTCTAGAGGGCCTGCAAGGGGAAGAGGAGAACGCGATGCAGCAAGACTCGGAAGCACCGCCTGTACTACCAAATGGTGAACTGTCGACCAAGAACGGCGAGCAAGGTCTGCAGACAAGCGAGATGGTCGTTGACACCCCTGCGGACTCGGCCAAGTGCACACCAAAAATACCTCATTCCCACGTGGCGCGTGCTGCTGGACTTGCGCTCAAATCGTCTGCGCGTGCTGCGGCAGCGCTTGCAGAAGCAGAAGACGCGACGCTCCGGAGCACGCTTGCGTCGTTGATCAAGCTAACGTTAACCAAGCTCGAGCTGAAGATGACCGCGTTCGAGGAACTGGAAGAGCTACTTGAGGAAGAACGAAAGGGCCTGGAGAGCACACGCATGGCGCTTGTCAGCGAACGGGTGAACCTGAAGCGGATGTTGGACGGGGTCCGGGCCGAGCTAGGCAAGAACTCTAATCTCGGCACGACCAGCCAGGGAACGCCAGTGAGCGAAGTGCCGTCGGGGACGCCGATCGAGGGGGACGTCGGACCGGTAAGCGATGGCAGTTTTGCGCAGCTGGGTTGAATTGTTGGGGATGGTGATGGTGCTATGATTATTTGCTGCTATTGCGATGTGTTGTCTGCTTACTTTTGGCTCTCTAATTGTTTTACACGCTTTGTGTACGTTCGCCGCCTTCATTCGTCTATAATACCTAGACCTTTCGACGGCCTCCAGCGCTCTGTATTGTTCACATTGCGACTACGATCATG
>JBBPTE010000007.1:0-98431 GCA_038093935.1 Tylopilus cf. pallidocervicolor | reverse complement strand
CCCCACCCCTCCTCTGTTATTTATCAGAAGAATGCCACGCCGCCTTCCCAGACTGCGCTGCCAAGAGGAGCAGATCTCCTTCTCCAGAGGAGCCACTTTCACTGCTCACCCCCTTATCAGACAGTCCTTCACCTCCCCCGCCTGGGCCTAGAAAAAGACAATGAAGGATATACGAGAGAAAAGCCTATTGCATAGGCTTCGGAGATGTACTGGGATATCATGTCCCAAATAGTGTAAAGAGATTACGGGATCAGCCGTGGGTGGACTACTGAAAGTTTTTCTAAAAATATAATCATCTTCTTTTAACTTTACGAAATGGCCCAGAACACCCTCCCACAACAGCTCCAAGACGCAATCGCCAGCTTCATTAATGATGGCACCCAAGAACAAGCACAATTTGGCGCAAATTTACAAGGATGGCTTGAAGTGCAACTTCAGGCCTTTAACACGATGCAAGGGCAGCTGAACGCTGCAACAAATTTACTAGCACAACAGCAATAGCTGTTAACAAACCAATAGAACACACTGGCTGTGTTCCAAGCACAGGTGCAAGGGGGACCAGTACCAGCGGTAACAGGAGCCCCAGCCACACCAAAATTCTCCAAGGTAGCCCCCAACCCTGGAGAATACAATGGAACAAGGGGACGCAAATTTGACAAGTGGTGGACCAAGATGACCATGTGGAAACAAGAAAATCCCGTCGCCTTGGCAGGAGAAGCAGGTGTCCAGGCTGTAATCAGACGCCTCAAAGGAGGACAAGCGGGCATTTTAGCCCGATCAATTGTAGGAGCGGTGGCCACCCACGAATGGCCAATGTGGGAAGATCTCGAAAGAGATCTAGCACTCCACTTCTGCCCAGCCAACGACAAGGAGTGGCACAAGCAACAATTGCTGGGCCCAAAACAAGGAAACTCCGACATGGCATCATTCCTTACAAAATTCCAGATGCACCAGCTTATGGCACAATTATCAGAAAAGCAGTGCATCGACCTCCTCTTCAAAGGTGCCGACCAAAAAATAACCACACGGTACATGATGACGACTGGTTACCCGGCATCACTGGACCTCTTTATCACCCACCTCCAAGAGCAAGGAGAATGGGCAGACCTATTATGTTTAATAACGAAAGGAACCTCCTCCGCCACTTCCAGATTCCAAAGCAAAGGGTGAGATCCCAATGCCATGGATATCAATGCTGCGCAGAGCAGACCATTATGCTACAACTGTGGGAAGACGGGGCACCTCTCTCACGATTGTAAAGAACCGAAATATCCGCAATGCCCTGAATGTCGGTTTACGATCAGAGCCGACAAAAGACACAGGAAAGGGTGCAAACTGGCACCAACAAGACAAGCTCGCTCTGCCAATGAAGGAGCATCGTCCTGGGAAGACGAAAAACTCATCCAAGAAGAGAACATGCGCGCGGCACCACGAAGCCGCATGAACTCTAACGCCGCCCCTCCTCCTAGAGAGGACAAGGGCAAACAACGCGACTTCATGGCATCGATCCAGGGCCTTGATTTCGAGAATGCACAGGCTTGGTTCCACGACTACAAAGCTCTGGCAGCCAAATCTGGAAAAGGGAGTGCCTGAACCAGATCGGGACTGGAACGGACACCGGTGCGTATAAACAGACTATTTCTCCTCCTCCTCCCTCTTTCTCTTCAAAATACATACAAAATTCACAAAAAATATCTGTTTCCCCGAATCAATTTTCTCTCCTTACTATCGACAAATGTACAGAGCTGGACACTTCCGAGAGTGACGCCTCTGAACAATTTTCACCTACCGTATGAGTTTCTGCTAACTTATCTGATTCAACTCAGCTGTCAGGGGGGCCTTCCAAGAAGCCTAGCCAGGACAATAAACCAGTGCTTAATTCCCCTTCTAACACCCCGCACATGACCAACGAAGATCTCCCTCCTGATGATATCTTCGTCCGCACGCTCCACCAGGATCAAGAGATCCTTTTACAGATCCACATAGCATCCTTCGATCAGCGATCCAAAGGACGATATATTAAAACTGAAGCTCTACTAGATAGCGGGGCTAATGCCATATTTATAGATCAAACATGGGCGCAAAGCACCAATCTCCCCTTATTTAAACTCCAACATGACATTCCTGTCTATAATGTGGATGGTACCAAAAACTCTGCAGGAAGCATTACCCATGCGGCAGAACTGGTCGTGGAATATCAAGGACATCGTGAGAAAGTCACAGCCGAAGTAACTGATCTCGGAAAGAATGCCTTCATTTTAGGATATGAATGGCTAAAAAGACACAATCCGGAGATAGATTGGACGAAAGGATCTGTGAAAATGACGAGATGTCCACACCACTGCCACCACCTATAGGATAAGCCCGTCTTCCTCCGAATTCTGGAAAAGGAAGAGGAAGACCTGCAATACCAAATACACACCACGATTAAAGCGCTGGAAGCGCGACAGGAAAAACCAAAAGAAAAGACCCTTGAGGAGCTGGTCCCCGAGGAATATAGAAAATACTACGGACGGTTCTCAAAAAAGGAATCTGAAAGAATGCCCACCAGGAAACTGTGGGATCATGCAATAGAATTAAAAGAACCTTTCACACTGAAAAAGGGACGACTTATCCCCTTATCGGTAACAGAACAAGAAGAGGTCAAGGCATTCCTCGACGACCAACTAGCAAAGGGGTATATACAGCCCTCTAAGTCACCTCAGACCTTGCCGGTATTCTTCGTTCCAAAGAAAGATGGCAAGAAACACATGGTACAAGATTACAGATACCTAAACAAGCACACCATCAAAAATAACTATCCACTCCCCCTCATTTCGCAACTAGTAGACAAGCTAAATGGGGCTAAGTTATTTACCAAAATGGATCTTCGGTGGGGATACAACAACGTCGAATCAAGGAAGGAGACAAGTGGAAAGCCGCTTTCATCTGTTTCAAAGGTGCATTCGAACCCTTAGTAATGTACTTCGGGTTATGCAATTCCCTGGCTACCTTCCAAGCGATGATGAACGAGATCTTCACTGACATGGACGAAGTTGTAATCGTCTACATTGACGATTTAATAATCTTCACCAAGACTGACAACCAGGCTGAGCATGACCACATAGTGCTCGAAGTTCTTCACAAGCTTGAAAAAAACGATCTATTTGTTAAACCCAAGAAATGCACTTTTCGTGCCACAGAAGTAGATTTCCTGGGCATGATAGTAGGAAAAGACAGAATTAAAATGGACAATGAAAAGGTGAAAGCGATATTGGATTGGCCCGCACCCAAAAACCTCCGTGGAGTCTGTTCCTTTATAGGGCTAGCAAACTTCTATCGAAGGTTCATTAAAGATTATTCAAAAGTGGCTAGACCACTTAACAACCTGACAAAGAAGGATACCCCCTTCATCTGGGGAACAGCCCAACAAGAAGCATTTGACACACTTAAAACCCGCTTTACCACCGCACCAGTTCTGGCATACCCCGATATAGATTGCCAATTCCGTTTAGAAAGTGATTCCTTGGACTACACCACGGGAGCAGTATTATCTATATTAAAAGAAGACAAGTGGCACCCAGTAGCCTATTCCAGCCACTCAATGACCGACCAGGAATGAAATTACCCCATCGCCGATAAAGAGATGTTGGGAGTAATTCAAGCACTAGAACAATGGCGCCACTACCTGGAAGGGGCTAGACACCCTTTCAAGATCTGGAATGACCACGCCAACCTCCAATGGTTTATGACAAGGCAAGACCTTAACCGGAGACAGGCACGCTGGGCGCAATATCTATCTAGATTCCACGCCCTCTGGGTACACAAACCAGGGGCTTCCATGGCAAAAGCCGACGCCCTCTCTAGATGAGAGGATCATGCAATCAGAATAGAAGATGACAATAAAGGGGTGACCATTATCCCCTCCGAACAAATAGTAGTTCGGCAGGTTTGCGTCATCTCTCTGGAGATGGTTAGATCCACCATGATCTCGATCACCAATGAAGGGGCACAAATACGACATAAAATATTCCTAGAAATGTGCAAAATATCCGAAAGGGATATACAAGAACTCGCAAAAAGATATAACGTAAAAGAAGAACGAGACGGCTGTCTATCCGACCCTGATGGCCGATTATACATACCGAATTCTAACTTATTACGGATGCAAGTCATCCACACATGCCACGACTCCCCAGTTGCTGGACACCCGGGCCACAACAAGACTTTAGAGTTGCTGCAACACAGCTATTGGTGGCCAGGCATGACCTCGATGGTCAAGGAGTACGTTGCCCGGTGTGATGCATGCCAGAGGCACAAGGATACGAATCAGGCCCCTAGTGGGCTCCTTCAACCGCTACCGGTCCCTGACGGACCCTGGGAACACATCACCGCCAATTTCATCACCGACCTTCCTCCCTCCCAGGGTTACGACACCATCTTGACGGTGGTAGACCGATTTAGCAAAGAAGTAGAACTGATCCCTTGCACCAAGGCGATCTCCGCTATAGATACCGCCAAGCTATTTATGGACCATGTGTGGAAACACCATGGTCTCCCTAGATCGATTACTTCAGATCACGGCCCGCAATTCATATCTGAAGTCATGAAAGAAGTAAACTGCCAGCTCGGTATAGAAACTAAGTTATCCACTTCCTTCCATCCACAGACCGATGGACAATCCGAGATTGTAAACAAGGAAGTCGGCAAATTCTTATGTATTTATTGCTTTGACCGACAAAGCGATTGGCCCGATTGGCTTTCAATTGCTCAGTTCTCCATCAACAACAAGAAGCACTCCGCCATGAAATGTTCACCCTTTGAGGTGACACACCCTTACCCCATTCGGGCAGGACCCTCCACCCCATCAGCTGCACAAAGCAAAGCACCCGCCGCCGACGATTTCCTCATGCTTCTTGCCGAGGTGAAGCAGAACATCGTCCATGTGCAGGAACGCATGAAACGTCAAGCAGATAGACACCGGTCCAAGGCACCGGCTTATACCGTCGGCCAGCAAGTCTGGCTTAGCATGGCGAACCTTAAATTAACAAGGGCTAGCAAGAAACTAACCGAAAGGTGGCTAGGCCCATACACCATCACGGCATTGGCCGGACCCAATGCAGTAATGCTGCACTTACCCTGCATTATGCGCATACACCCCACGATCAACGTCTTCCAGATCAAACCCTATAGAGAACGCCTAGATGGCCAAAACGCACACTGACCGGGACCCAAGCTAGTCACGAAAGACAGAGATAACGAGTGGGAAGTTAACTTTATCATTGACTCGTGCTACAAGGGAAAGCCCCTAGAATATTTAATTCACTGGAAGGGCTACGATGAAACTGATAGGACGTGGGAACCCGTGGGGAACCTTACACACACAAAGGCATCGATTGCCAAATTTCATAGATCCCACCCCACCACCCCCCAATCCCTTTCCATCGACCCTGCCAACTTTCTATTTTTATTCAAACCTACCCACGACCCTTTCAATGAGCTCCGATTCCCCCAGGAAGTACCGTTTAATCACCTGGAAGTCGATCCATAGAAGGGGGGTAGTGTTGCAAATGGACTATAACGCAACATGGACTTAGCATTACTTTCTTTTTCTTCCTTATCTTATCGCGCTTACGGATGCATCTTATCTTTCACTTCGCAGACCTGGCACAAGAGTGCATGGTAGGACCCGCAGTTCCCCAGTCTTCAAGAGTCACATGACCACTCGGGAACTCAGGATCACTAAGTCCTGTCTGGCACTGAGACCCTCACCCGATCCAGATCTCTGATCTAGGATATGGAGATCTCAGCCACCTTTTAATTTCTGCTTCACAGCCTTGATGGCTTCCCTTCCATTCCGCCACAGCTAGGCTGTGCACTTCTATTTAATCTCCATCCCTTCTTATTTAATTACCATGCTGCCTCGTTGGATTGGCAGTGCACATCTTAGTCACTCTGCAGTCATGGCTCTGTCAGCATGACTCACACAATTACTCAGGCGCTGACACGTCCTGAGCAAGATATGCTATTGGCTAGTCTAGACATACGGACTCACCTTAGACACGCTGCTCTGGTAGTAGCATAGCCACACACCGTTAATATATAAACCAGAGACTAGCGAGGCTGAGTCCTCAATCTAGTTCTCTTGGTGTATTCCCTAGAACCCAGTGTCTAGCAGCACCAGCACTACTCTCTACTCTTAGTCCAAGTTCTAACAGGTGACCAAAGTCCTCAACACCGCTTCAAGGTTTTAGGTTGTTTCAGGCCTGGGGAAATGATCATTCCTAGATATTTGACTTCTTGTGAGTCGAATATGCATTTGGAAGGTTTGAGGTATAGTTCATGATCCAGGAGTCTTTGTAGCACTTTATGAGTGAGTTCGTGATGGATTTTGAGTTTGTCAGATGCTATTATTAGATTGTCCATGTAAATGATTAGCCATCCTTGAGCCAGATAGTCAGCAAAGATGTGGTTCATGAAAGCTTGGAATGTTGCTGGGGAATTGCATTGTCCAAAGAACATAACCATAGGTTTGAACAGTCCTTCGGGGGTGATAAATGCAGCTTTCCATTGGTCTTCAGGTTTTATCCAGATGTCGTTGTATCCCCACCTAATGTCAAACTTAGTGAAGTATTTGGCATTCTTCAGTTTGTCTATTAGTTCAGAGATGAGGGATAGTGGATAGGCATTTTTTATGGTATGGGTGTTGATGTATTGGTAGTCTTGACAGGGATGAAGGGATCCATCCTTTTTTGCTACAAAGAAGAATGGAGATGCTTGGGGTGATTTTGATGGGATTATTTTCCCTTCTTCTAGGTTTGTTTTGATAAATGTTTTGCATGCTTCTTGTTCTTTTGGGTTAAAAGGGTAGACTTTTGCTACTCTTGGGATGAAGTCCGGTTGTAGTTTTATTTTGTGATTGAATGGTCTTTCTGGTGGGAGTCTTTCTTTTGGGGGTTCTTTGAAGACTTCTTTGTACTTAGAGAATTCTTTTGGTATCGGTTTCTCTTATTTGGTCTGTTTCTGTGCTTCTTGGGTAGCTATGGTAATTTTGTATGCCATTTCATAGTGTTGGTCATATCTTCTTTTCCATAGGTGATGGATCTTGTTGTCTGGGTCAATTCCTAGATATCTAATAAGATACCTATTGCAAGCGTGCAACTGTTGTCTGCACAATGGACTGACTCATGGTCAGTATGCAAACCGGCCCAGTTTACTTTATGTTTCTCTTTTCACTTTATGTTACGATTACAGAATCCCGTGATGGGGATCGCTTTTCCCTGTCTACACTCATGCTTCTTGATCCCCGTCACCACTCTTCTTCTTCACGTGGACATTAGTGGGATTTTACGTAGTATTGCACCACATGGGGATCTCTGCCACAGCGGCAATCTCAGGGCTAAGGGTTATGCCTTACACCCACAGTGCTTTTACGATATGAGCTACTTACGCTATAGGCTAGAGGCTTATCATACGATACAGGCATTACTGCCCCTATAATTATGTAACTTAGATACCAGGTGTATATAAGTCCAAGAGCCTTCGCTGGTTAGCTCTAGCTTAGTCTCTTGGGGTTTCCCCCTCAAGTTTGATGCTTAAGTACGAGAGTGCCTTGCCTCCGGATAGCCTCTGGCTCAGCATCAGCATTACTACTCCACGGCTCTCGCTGGGCTCACTGTGGCTCTTACCCTCTCTTTCCCTCTGCCCAGCCTTACAGCCATGTTCTCTCTCAGTCTCCATGACTACAATTACACTTATGTCTCTACAGCAACCTATCAGCTTCGCAGCAGTTACATCTATGGCTGCACTCCTACACACAGCCTTGAGGGTTGTCACAGTACCTTTGTTCCTCTATTTTGACAGGAGTTCTTTTCATGGTGATCCTTCCTTCTTTCCAGCTGATGGAGGGATTTTCTTCTTGTAACCAGGGCATTCCTAGGATAATGTTTTCTGTTCCACAATTGAGGACGAGGAACTCTCTTGTGGATGTATTTTCTCCTATGGTTATCTTGATGTTTGTCTTGTACTTGATTGTGCCTCCTTGGTTATTTGTTCTGTCTACATTTTGTGCTTTCAAGTGCTGTTTGAGTTCCTTCAGCGGATACCCTTGTTTTCTTGCTAGGTCGCAGTCTATAAAATTTCCTGTGGCTCCACTGTCAATCAGGGCCACTGTTTCAATGCTTTGAGAGTTTCTGGATAATGTAACAGGAATTTGGATTTGTTGTACCATTACATTGTTTACCATTCTTACTCTAAGAGGGGTAGACGTTGATACATCCCTCTCTTCTAAAAATCCTCATCAGATCCTTCTTTGACTGTTACTACTGTGACCTTGTGTTCTTACTCAGCGGGTTGAGCCTCTTCTTCATCAAAGCAGGTTTTAAGTACCCTTAGGATTTCATCTTTGTTGATGTTCTTTCCTTTTAACCTGTCCAGATATTGGGTTAGTTTACTCTTTTCTTTGGAAGCGTATGGGGGAGGATTTGAGGGTCCAGGTATGTTTACCACCCTTACATGTTGGTATCCTCCTCTTCCTCTTCCTCTATAGTTTCCTCTTCCCCTGTTTCCTTTGTGGTTTCTCATGCTGCACCCTTCTTTGTGGCAGATGAAGCAGAGGTTCTTTTTGATATGCTCTGCTTTTTCTACAAGGGACAGTTGGACGGCATCTATGTCCATAGCATTTGGATCTTTTCTGGTAGAAGAGTGGTCTGTTCAGAATGGCCGTGTTTTCTTTTCTTTTCTGAGTATATTCCTTATTCTCCTTTGCTGGACATGGAACTTGCTTGCTTGTTCCACCCAGTCTTGGAGTATAGTAGGTATTTCTTTCTGGGAGAGGACCATAGTGGCTAGCTCGGGGTCTAGCCCTTTTGCAAATTGGTTGATGACTGCTGTGTTGTCTGGTTTCCTTCCCAACTTTGCAAAGACTAATTGGAAAGCAGATATGTAGTTTTTGAATCTGTTGTCTTCATCTCTGGTGTTTTGTTTTAGGGTTTCTAATGTTTCCCTGGCTTCTTATTGAACATCATATGGGTAGAATGTATTCAAGAAGTTTTTCTTGAAGTTTGCCCAGGATATGTTGTCTTTTTCTAGATATTCTAGATAGAAAGCTTCGGTGAAGTATTTTCCTCTTCCTTTAGACATTTTGTTTAGTGTAGTAACCACTTTCTGCCTGTCTTTGGTGTAGATCTGTTTATGTTAATGTTAAGCCAAGTGAGAAGCTTCTCTTTGAATGAAGGCTTAGTTCTTCCTCTTGTTCATTGGCTTTGCTCCTTAAGTCCTTTGTTCTTCTTTAGAGTCTTTCACTAGTTTGCTTGACACTTGGTATGATTGCATAGAACTAGCTACAGTTCCAAGTACAAGTAGATATCTTTTATAGTACATAGAAGTGAGCATGGACCATGCCATGAGGCTACCTTATGGTTGGGCTGTGCTTGCTGTGGAGTCGAGTCAACGTTGGAAATGAAGAACATATGTTACCCTCGAGGCAAGAAGGTTCAATCAATAAGGCCTCAAGGTAAGCTATATGTGTGGAAATGAAAAAGGCTGTCCTACTGGTTACAAGGGAGATTGGACATGATCTTCTAGCATAAACAGGACAATGGGCGTGTCCATGAATGCGTAAAGGTTTTCCTCAATGAGTTGCCCCATCAAGACGATATCAAAGGCCAGTGCATCCTCGCTATGGAGGAATGTGTACTTTGGGGGTGAAGGAATTAAAGTATTGTACTCAAACCAAAAGTCATACTGTTCTATAACATTACCCCCTTCATACATCTGAAGCACTGCTTCAGTTATCTTTCCCTGTATCCTTCCTCTAGATGCTTCTTCCTCTGTCGGAGCAGTCCCCCTCATTCCATACATGAACCTCCAAGTCCTCGTTGGAGTCGTATCTGGCTCGATGTAGGGGGCACTCTTGTCTAGAATGGCCCAGTGAGTGGCAGACAGGACATTGTACTTCTGGACAGAACTTTTGAGGGTGGCCTGGAGCACCCTTTTTGCAGTGTGGGCATGTGTAGTGCGGACACTCAACCCTAAAGTGGCCCAGCTGGTTGCAGGTGAAGCAACACTTCTCAACTGGACCAAATCATCATGTGCTTGTTGTTGCTTCCAGGTCATTGATAGCAGTAAGTTGTGCGGGAATGGTAGAGCATCGAGGTGGAGGGGTGAGGGGTCATGTATATGGAGGTGAGGGTGTTCTGGGGTGGTATTCCTGACCAGGTGTTGGTACTCAGACAGGACTTGTCTGGTAGACGTAAGATTGTGCCCTTCGTCCTTGGATTGCTGATGTGATGAATGCATCAGGGGAGAGAACTTCGGCGTTCTCTCATTGGATTCGTCTGGGGCGTCCTCAGAGGGGTTCTGTTTGCCTAGTGACCTGTGGGGGTAGAGTACTCTGAAAGGACATTGGTGTCCCTTCATGTGAGCTGCTGACGATGGTGGTGGTTTCATTGTTCATCCTCTACTTCTCCATCTTCTATTTCCCTGAGCAGGTTCCTTTTCCTGTTGTCTCTGTTCCTCCATAACTTTCTCATTGCCTCATTAAAGTTCTCTTCAAAGAATCCAGTTTCCTTGAAATAGTCATCCCATTTCCCAGCAGAGAGGGACGCAAAAATGGGGAGGAGGAATGGGGAGAGGAGTTTGGAGAGTAAGCCATTGATGATCCCGAAAAACCTGTCATTATGGAGGAGGTTGAGTACCCTCCTCTTTGCATCTGCTAGAGTGCAGGTCATAGTGTTGTTGTACGGGGTGGGGAGTCCCTGAGGGCAACAGAGTGCATGAGTGAGGGATAGCGTTTTGAACATGCAGTACAATTCTATGCCTTCTATGAGGTGGTGGTTCTTAGTGTACCATGGGTCCTGTTTGAGGGTGTAGCATGCTACGGGGTTTCCGATGACGATGGTATAGAGCATTCTCCTTGTGTCCTGAGGGAGGTGTTGGATTTGAATGGGGAGTTTCTTGTTGAGGATGGTGGGTGCGAGGGTAGAAGACATTGTTGGAGATGATTTATCGGTGATGTGGGCTGATGGGTTCGTTAGTCCAGGTTGTGTTGGTTTTTATATGCTTTCAAGGTGGTCCGTGCATGGGTTAAGTTCCGCTCTGGTTCCCATGTGTTTTCAGATGTGGCATATCCTTTCCACACCACCAGGTACTGTCTTCGGTTCCCACTTCCTTGGTGTGAGATGATCTTTTCGATTTCGAATTCTTCTTCTCCATCTATCTTTATTGGGGGTGGTTCAGCAAAACTGGGGCCGTGTTCTTTTGTTTGTTTGTAAGGTGATAGTAATGTGGCATGGAAGATGTCATGAATTTTCCACTATTTTGGTAATTTCAATTTGTATGTGATGGGGGAGAGGACCTTGATGATTTCAAACAGTCCTTCTCTTTTTGGAGTGAATTTCCTCAACTCATAGTGTGTTCGTAGGTTTCTTCCTTCCAGCCATACTTTATCTCCGATTTTCCATGGTTTGAACTTTGTTTTTATTCTTTCTTTCATTATTCTTTGTGTTATTTCATGTGCAGCTAGTGCTTCTTTACATGCTTCTTCTATGTCTTTTATTCTGTTTTCAAGATGTGGGATGAACGTTTTTCTGATTTTGGAATAGCCTCTTGGTTCATATCCGTACAAGAGATAGAATGGGGTTTGTCCAGTTGATGAGTGTATGGCAGAATTGTGAGAGAATTCCACAACTGGGAGAAGTTGAGCCCATTTGGTTATATCTTTTCAGCAGAATATCCTTAGATATGTCTCGAGTTCCTGGTTTACTCTTTCGGTTTCCCCATCAGTCTGTGGGTGGAATGCAATGGACAATTTTAGGTCATATTTCAGTAGTCTGGCTAATTCCCAGGCAAATGCTGAGGCGAATTGTGGTCCTCGATCTGATATGCAGGAGTCATGTAGTCCAAAGCAAGGGAATACATGATTGAAGAAGAGGGTTGCTATGTTGGCAGTGGTTGCTGTTTTATTGGTTTTAAGGAAAATTACCCCCTTCATAAGGCTGTGGTCGACCATGACCAAAATAGAGTCAGTGCCATCACTGGGGGGTAGGTCAGTGATAAGATCAATCAAGATTTGCTGGAAGGGTCATGTGGCTTTGGATGGAATGGGGGATAGTGCGGGTATTATAGGGTGAGTATTTGCTTTGTAGGCTTGGCAAATGGCACAACCCATGACATATTTCCTAATGAAGGAGGTCATTCCTGGCCACCAGTAATCTCGTTGAGTGCAGGCGATGGTTCTGAGGATTCCTTCATGTCCTCCGACAGGGGAGGAGTGAAGTTCCTTGAGTAAGGGGTTCCTTAAATCAGGGGGTACATAGAGGTGTTCTTTGTAAAAGAGTCAGTTGTCAAAGTATGTCCAGTCCGCAGGTGATGCTCTTTTAAACAAGGAGGTTTCTTCTTCAATTGCTTGGAGTGCTTTGAGGACTAGAGGATCTTTGCTAGATGAGGTTGCTATCTTGTTTGCCAGTTCTAGGTCTAGTTTTCTGACAAACAAGTGGTTTGGTAAAAGCATGATGGCTTGGTTATCTTCAGCAGTGTTGATCTCATCTCTTCTGGAGAGAGCGTCTGCTGGTGCCATTTTGGTTCCAGGAGTGTGTATAAAGGTGAGGTCAAAATCCTGAAGGAATAGTTGCCATCGTGCTTGTCACTGGGATAGTTTTCTTGGTTCTTTGAAATACATGAGGTTTTTGTGGTCCGTTAGAATGGTTACCAGGAACATAGTTCCTTGTAAGTAGTGTCGCCATTCCTCTAGTGCATGTATTACCACAAGTAGTTCTCTATTGTATATGTCGTAATTTCTTTCTGCATCGCCTAGTGTTTTTGAAAGGTAGGCGCATGGTTGTAGTTCTCCATTGGCATTTTCTTGCATTAGTATTCCTCCAGTGGCAGTTAAGGAGGCATTGGTCATGACTGTGAAGGGTTTTTGTACATCTGGCATTATTAGCACTGGGTATTGCATGAATGCTTGTTTTAATGTTTCGAAGGCTTCTTGGCATTCTGGAGTCCATTTCCAAGTGGTTCCTTTCTTAGTGAGTTCATGTAGCGGTTTGGTGGTGAATGAGAAGTTCAGAATAAACTTTCTATAGTAATTGCAGAATTCTATGAAGGACCTGGTTCCTTTTACTGAGGTTGGTGGTTTCCATTCTTCGATGGCTTTCAGTTTAGTGGGGTCCATCTTTATTTGTCCAGGAGAAATGATCATTCCTAAGTATTCCACTTCTTGTGTGTTGAAGGTGCATTTTGAAGGTTTTAGGTATAGTCTATGGTCCATTAATCTTTGCAGGACTTTTTCTGTGTGTTCATGGTGGACATTTAATTCGTTTGATGCTATCATTATATTATCCATATAGATGATTAACCATCCTTGTGCCAGGTAGTCAGCGAAGATGTGGTTCATGAATGCTTGGAAGGTTGCTGGGGAATTGCACTGTCCAAAGAACATGACTGTTGGTTCAAACAGTCCTTCTGGGATGATAAAGGCTGCTTTCCATTGGTCTTCTGGTTTGATTCTTATGTTGTTGTATCCCTATCTAATGTCAAACTTGGTGAAGTACTTGGCATTCTTCAGTTTGTTGATTAGTTCCAAAATTAGGGGTAGGGGGTATGCATTCTTTATTGTGTGGGCATTGATATATCTGTAGTCCTGGCATGGACGGAGCATTCCATCTTTCTTTGCTACAAAGAAGAATGGAGATGCTTGTGGAGATTTTGATGGTGTTATTTTTCCTTCTTCTAGGTTATTTCTTATGAAGTCTTTACAGGCTTCTTGTTCCTTTGGGTTTAGTGGGTAGACTTTGGCTACTCGGGGAGAGAAGTCTGGCTTTAGTTTGATTTCGTGGTCGAATGGTCTTTCTGAAGGTAGTTCTCCTTTAGGTGGTTCTTTGAACACTTTTTCATATCTCCTGAACCTTTCTGGGATGGATATTTCTTTCCTAGGTTCTTGTTGTGCGGCTTGCATAGCAATTGTTATTTTGTATGCTTGTTCGTAATGGGGATCATATCGCTTGTTCCATTGGTGTTTGATCTTCTTTTCGTGATCGATTCTTAAGTACCAAATGAGGTACCTTTGTTCTTCCATTTCAACAGGAGTTTCTTTATTCATAGTGATTCTTTCCTTCTTCCAGTCTATGATGGGGTTTTCACTCTGTAACCAGGGCATTCCTAGGATGACGTTTTCTGTTCCACAATTGAGAACAAGGAACTCCTGTGTGGATGTATTCTCTCTGATAGTCATCTTGATGTTTGTTTTGTACTTTATCATGCCTCCTTGGTTATTTGTTCCATCCACTGTTAACGTTAAGCCAAGCTACCGCGAAGGCTTCTTTGTTCTTCCTTAAGCTTCCTTTATTCGTGCTGTTACTTCTTTAGAGTCTTTCACTAGTTTGCTTGTAACTTGGTATGATTGCATAGAACTAGCTATGGTAACAGGTACAAGACAATGCTTTATATACTGTAGAAATCAGAGCATGGACCAAGGCATGAGGTTATCTCGTATAGGGCTGTGCTCTGCTGCAGTACGAGTCAGAAGGCGGAAATGGACAAACACACAGTATTCTCGAGGCAGAGAAGTAGAACATAAAGCCTTGAGGTAAAGGCTATGTAGCGGAAATGAAATGGGGCTATCCTGTTAGCTACCAAGGAGATTGAGCGCGATCTCCTAACATAATGGGGACAATGGGTGCCTCTAGATAAGCGTAAAGGTTTTCCTCTATGAGTCGTCCCATAGAGACTATACCAAGGGCCAGAGCATCTTCCCTTGGGAGAGACTGGTACTCTGGAGGCAAAGGGATCAAAGTATCGAACTTGAACCAATAATCGTACCATTCCATAACATCCACATTTTGTGCTCTGAGGTTTTGTTTGAGTTCCTTCAGTGGATACCCTTGTTTTCTTGCTAGGTCGCAGTCTATGAAGTTTCCTGTAGCTCTGCTGTCGATCAGGGCTACTGTTTCAATGCTTTGGGAGTTTTTGGACAGAGTAATGGAAATTTGGATTTGATGAGCTGTTACATTGTTTATTGTCCTTACTCTAAGAGGAGCAGACATTGATGCATCCCTTTGTGTTAAAAATCCTTGTTTTGTTCTTCTTCTACTTGTACCACTGTGACCTTATGGGTTTCTTTTTCTTCTGGTGCTTCTTCATCAAAGCATGTCTTGAGTACCCTTAGTATCTCATCTTTGTTGACATTCTTTCCTTTGAGTCCATCCAGGTATTGAGTTAACTCATTTTTTTCCTTCTGGATGTATGGTGGAGGGTTTGAGAGTCCAGGTGTGTTTACCGCCCTAATGTGTTGGTGTGTTCCTCCTCTTCCTCTTCCTCTATATCTGCCTCTTCCCCTGTTCCCCTTGTGATTCCTAGTGCTGCATCCTTCTTTGTGGCATATAAAGCAGAGATTCTTCTTGATGTGATCTGCTTTTTCAATTGGTGTTAGGTGGACCGCATCTATGTCCATTGCATTAGGGTCTTTCCTGGATGAGTGATCTGTCCAGTAGGGTCTGGTTTTCTTTCCTTTCCCTAAGATGCTTCGAATTCTTCTTTGTTGTACGTGGAATTTGCTGGCTTGCTCTACCCATTCAGGGAGAGTCGTGGGGATGTCTTTCTGGGAGAGGACCATGGTGGCCAATTCTGGGTCTAGTCCTTTGGTGAATTGATCTACAACTATTGCGTCGTTTGGTTTTCTTCCTGATTTGGCAAATACTAATTGAAATGCAGATATGTAGTTTTTGAATCTGCTTTCTTCATCTCTCATGTTTTGTTTGAGAGTTTTCAATGTCTCTCTTGCTTCTTGTTGGACGTCATATGGATAAAAGGTCACAAGGAAGTTCTTTTTGAAGTCGGCCCAGGAGATATCGGGCACATCCTGGTGCTCTAGGTAAAATGCTTCTGCGAAGTACTTCCCTCTTCCTTTTGACATCTTATTTAGGGTGATGATGAATTTCTGTCCATCTTCTGTGTATATTCATCTGTTCATGGCAAAGTATCCTTCCATCGCAAGTATCCACCTCATCATGTCTTCTGCCTGTCCAGTAAAGTCTTCAGGCAGTCCCACTTTGAGTTCTACTGGTTTATCTCCCATTTCACTGGTTGTTTGTCGTGGATTGGGGAGTGGGTTGGGTGTCCAAAGGCTGGGGGTTTTGGGCGTTGTTCCTTCTGCTTTCCTTTTTCTACTTTTATCTCCAGGATTCTTTCCGGAGAATATGAGGGTTCTGGGTATGCTGCTTTCTGTCATTCCTCTTCTTGTTGTTGTCTCCACTGGTACATTTCCTCGTATTCCTGGTCAATTCTTTCTTGTTCAGAGAGGGTAGGGGAAGCAGGTCTGACCACTACTCTTGGTTCTTCCTCTGCTGGGGGCAATTCAGGGATAAAGCGAGGAGGGGGAGGGGTGATGGGATCTTGTTCTGGAGAGGAGGAAGATGGGGTGCAGGAGTGCACTGAGAACCTTGCTTTAGAGAAAATTTTGTAGAAAGGTGGGTCTCCTCAAGTTGATGCTTGGGAGTAGGGGAAAGCTAGTTCTTTTGTTAACATTAAGCCAAGTGAGAAGCTTCTCTTTGAACAAAGGCTTAGTTCTTCCTTTTGTTTATTGGCTTTGCTCCTTAAGTCCTTTGTTCTTCTTTAGAGTCTTTCACTAGTTTGCTTGACACTTGGTATGATTGCATAGAACTAGCTACAGTTCCAAGTACAAGTAGATATCTTTTATAGTACATAGAAGTGAGCATGGACCACACCATGAGGCTACCTTATGGTTGGGCTGTGCTTGCTGTGGAGTCGAGTCAACGTTGGAAATGAAGAACATATGTTACCCTCGAGGCAAGAAGGTTCAATCAATAAGGCCTCAAGGTAAGCTATACGTGTGGAAATGAAAAAGGCTGTCCTACTGGTTACAAGGGAGATTGGACATGATCTTCTAGCATAAACAGGACAACAGGCGTGTCCATGAATGCGTAAAGGTTTTCCTCAATGAGTTGCCCCATCGAGATGATACCAAAGGCCAGTGCATTCTCGCTATGGAGGAACGCGTACTCTGGGAGCGAAGGAATTAAAGTATTGTACTCAAACCAAAAGTTGTACCATTCTATAACAGTTTATTCATGGCAAAGTATCCTTCCATTGCTAGCATCCATCTCATGGCATCTTCTGCTTGCCCAGAGAAATCTTCTGGTAATCTGGCTTTGAGTTCTACAGGTTTATCTCCCATGTTGTCAGTTACTCCGTAGGGGTCTGGTATGGGCTCAGGTATTCAGAAAGCGGGTTCCTTTGGTGGAAGTTGTTCTCTTTCTTTTCCTTTTCCTTTTCCTGCTAGTTTTACTTCAAGGGTTCTTTCTGGGAAGTAGGGGGGTTCAGGATATGTGGCTTTCTTTCTTTCCTCCTCTTGTTGTTTTCTCCACTTGTATGCTTCTTCGTACTTCTGGTTGATCCTTTCTTCAGAAGGAGTAGGCGATGCGGGTTGTACAACTACCCTTGGTTCTTCTTCTTTTGGTGGGGGTAGGTGTTGCAAGTGTGCAACTGTCGTCTGCACGATGGACTGATTCATAGCTGGTATGCAAACTGGCTTGGTTCATTTACATTCACTTTTTACTTTACGCATTTACGGAATCCCGTGATGGGGATCACTTTCCCTGTCTACACTCACACTTCTTGATTCCCATCACCACTCTTCTTCTTCACATGGACATTAGTGGGATCTTACGTAGTATTGCACCACACGGGGATCTCTGCCACACAGTGGCAATCTCAGGGCTAAGGGTTACGCCTTATGCCCATGGTGCTTTTACGATACAAGCTACTTACACTATAGGCTGGAGGCTTATCATACAATACGGGCATTACTGCCCCTACAATTACATAACTTACATACCAGGTGTATATAAGCCTGAGAGCCTTTGCTGGTTAGCTCCAGCTTAGTCTCTTGGGGTTTCCCCCTCAAGCTCAACACTTAAATACAAGAGTGCCTTGCCTCTGGATAGCCTCTGGCTCAGCATCAGCATTACTACTCCATGGCTCTTGCTGGGCTCACCATGGCTCTTACCGTCTCTTTCCCTCTGCCCAGCCTTACAGCCATGTTCTCTCTCTTGTCTCTATGACTACAATCTGCTTACATCCTTACGGTGACCTATCAGCTCACAGCAGTCACATTTACAGCTGCACTTCTACACACAGCCTTGAGGGTTGTCACAGTAGGTTTTTAGAGGTGAAGCGTGGTGGAGTAACAGGGTCTTGTTCAGGAGAGGAAGGGGACAGGGTTCTGGAGCGTGCAAAGTACTTGGACTTTCTGGAGAAAATTTTGATAAGGGTGGTCTCCTCAAGATAATGCTTGGGAGGTAGGGATGAGCTAGTTCTTTTGTTAACGTTGCACCAAGTTAGAAGACTTCTTTGCAACGATCTTCTAGTTCTTGATACTCTTGTAGTTTGTTGTGTTCTTTATTCAATTGGGTCCTTTACTAGTTGTCTTGAGACTTGGTACTATTGCGTAGAACTAGCTAAGGTACATTGGTACGGAAGGGATGGTTTATATACTGAGGAAAGAATGCACGGACCAGGACATGAGGCTTCCTCATGTTTGGGCAGTGCTTTACTACAGGTCAAGTCATCAATGGAAATAAAAAGAACACAAGGTATCCTCGAGGCAAGAAGGGTTTTAGTAACACCTCGAGGTAAGCTATACAAGCAGAAATGAAAATGAAGCTGTCCCCTAGTAACTAGGAGACTAAGCCCAATCTCCTATCATAATGGGGATAATGGGACTCTCTATGAAGGCATAGAGATTCTCCTTGATCAATTGCCCCATAGCGACTATGCCAAAGGCCAGAGCATCACTACTCCCTAGGAGGTGATACTCTGGGGTAGAAGGGATAAGTGTAATGTATTCATATCAGAAATCGTACCATTCTATAACACCTACCCCAAAACATGCGCATTCATCCCATGGTCAACATTTCCCAGGTTAAGCCATACAGGGAACACCTTGACAGCCAACCCACCTGGCACCCAGGCCCTATACATGTTATGGAGGACTGCAACAATGAGGGGAAGTCAAATACATTGTCAACTCATGCTACAAAGGACGGCAATTAGAATATTTAATCCATTGGCAGGGCTATGATGAGACAGATCATATGTGGGAACCTGTCAGCAATCTGACACATGCAAAGGGAGCAATACATGACTTCCACACCTGTCACCTGGCAGCCCCCTGGACCCTCTCCATCGACCCCTCAGACTTTCTATTTTTATTCAAACCTACTCACAATCCCTGTGGAGAAATACATCCTGACTTCAAAATACCATTTGATTGCCTGGAATGCAATCCTTAGAAGGGGGGCAGTGTTGCGACCACGTCACAACAGAGTACAGACTTAGATGATTATTTCTTTTCTTCTTATCTTATTGTAATAATGGACACATCTTATCTTTTATCTTTCGCAGACCTGGCACAAGAGTGCACAGTAGGACTTGCAGTTCCCCTATGGGAACTCAGGATCACTAAGTTCCATCTGACACTGAAATGCTCAACCAATCCAGATCTTAACCAATTTAGAATACAGAGATTTCCACCACTTCTTTTCATTTCTGCTCTACACCTAGATGGCGTTCATTTCCCACCACCACATCTACAATGTGGCGCATCACTTTCATTACTGTTTGGGCTATGCCCTTACTTCCATTTTCTTCATTTCCATCTCACAGCCTTGATGGCTTCTCTTCTCTTTGATTCCTGCTATTGTGGGTGACTCATATCTTATCTCAGCTGTGCTAAGCTCAATACACTATTGGTTAGTATAGACTGTCATCCGGACTTCATGATTGATTGATAGTTGTAGTACAAACATGTGCAAACAACTCCATAGTCTATATATACCAGGACACACTGAGGCTATGGTCCTCAGTCTAGTGTCTTGGAGTTTTCCCTTCGAGACCTTTTCAACTCTTGTCTAGCCACTGGCAACCTAAAGCCCATCTCTTCTTTGCATTCACTCATAGGTTGTTATATATGGGTACACAAGCCAGGGGCTTCCATAGCAAAAGCTAACACCCTCTCTAGACGAGAGGATCACACAAAAGGAATAAAAGATGACAACAAAGGGATTACCATTATCCCCTTCAAACAAGTAGTAGTTTAGTAGGTTATAGTCATCTCCCTGGAGATGGTTAGATCCACCATGATCTTGATCACTGATGAAGGGGCACAACTTAGACATAAAATATTCCTAGAAACATGCAAAATCTCCAAATGGGAGATATAAGAACTAGTGAGAAAACATTACATAAACAAAGAACATAACAGCTATCTATCTGATCCAGATGGTCATCTTTTCATCCCAAACTCTAACTTATTATGGATGCAAGTCATCCAAACATGCCACGACTTCCTGGTTGCAGGACACCTAGGCCACAACAAGACTTTAGAGTTGCTGCAATGCAGCTATTGGTGGCCAGGCATGACCTCAATGGTCAAGGAGTATGTTGCTAGATGTGATGCATGCCAAAGGCATAAGGGTACAAATCAGGCCCCTAGTGGGCTCCTTCAGCCACTTTCAGTCCCTGATGAATCCTGGGAACATATTACCACCAACTTCATTACTAACCTCCCCTTTTCCTAGAGTTACAACACCATCTTGATGGTGGTAGACTAATTTAGCAAAGAAGTAGAACTGATCCCTTGCGTCAAGGCAATCTCCACCATAGAAACTGCCAAGCTATTTATAGACCATGTGTGGAAACATCATGGCCTCCCTAAATCTATCACTTCTGATTGTGGCCTGCAGTTCACATCAGAAGTCATGAAAGAAGTAAACCACAAGCTCAGAATAGAAACTAAATTATCCACTTCCTTCCATCCTCAGATAGACAGACAATCTGAGATTGTTAACAAGGAAGTTGGAAAGTTTTTATGTATTTATTATTGCAAACAGACTACAACACAACATGGACTTAGTGTTATTTCTTTTCTTTTATCTTATCACACACATGGACGCATCTTATCTTCACAGACCTGGCACAAGAGTGCATGGAAGGACTCGCAGTCTTGCCCTACTGGGACTTGGGATCACTAAGTTCCATCTGGCACCAAGACTCTCGCCCAATCCAGATCTCCAATCTAGGATATGGAGATCTCAGCCAACACTTCATTTCCATCTTACAGCCTTGATGGCTTCTTCTTCCATTCTGCCACAGCCAGGCTGTGTGCTTCCTTTTCATTTCTGCCTCATGTATTTAATCACTGCACTACCTCGTTGTGTTGGCAGTGCACTACTTAGTCACTCTACAGTCATGGCTCTGTCAGCATGACTCACATGCTTACTCAGGTGCTGACATGTCCTGAGCATGAAATGCTATTGGCTAGTCTAGACATACAGACTCACCTTAGACACACCGCTCTGGTAGTAGCATAGCCACAACCTGTGAATATATAAACCAGAGGCTAGCGAGGCTAAGTCCTCAGTCTAGTTCTCTTGGTGTATTCCCTAGAACCTAGTGTCTAGTAGCACCATCACTATACTCTCACCCCTAGTTCAAGTCCTACAAGGTGACCAAAGTCCAAGCACCCATCTTTGGTTTTAGGTTGTTTCATTTATTGCTTTGATAGACAACATGATTGGCCTGATTGGCTCTCAATCACACAATTCTCCATCAACAACAAGAAGCAATCTGCCACAAAATGATCACCCTTTGAGGTGAGACACCCTTACTCCATTCAGGCAGGACCCTCAACCCCATCAGCTGCACAAAGCAAAGCATCCACTGCTGTTGCCTTCCTTATACTTCTTGCCGAGGTAAAGCAGAATATTGTCCATGCACAGGAATACATGAAATGTCAAGCAGATAGACACTGGTTCAAAGCACTGGCTTACACCATCAGCCAGCAAGTCTAGCTTAGTACAGCAAATCTTAAATTAACCAGGGCTAGCAAGAAACTAACCGAAAGGTGGCTAGGCCCATACACCATCACAGCATTGGCCAGACCAAATGCAGTCACATTATGGCTACCTTGCACTATGTGCATCCATCCCATGATCAATGTCTCCTGCATCAAACCATATAGAGAATGCCTTGACAGCCAACATGCACACCGACTGGGACCTGTTAACATTATCCCTTGTTACACAAGGGTCCTAGTCATCGTCTCTGGTTTAGAGACCTCTCTGATGACTCAGAGTCCTTTCTAGATCCTCTTTGTGAGTTCTTCTGTGTCCCTAATGTCGTTAGTCTTAACCCCCTTCCCTTGATCACTACCTTCTGTTACCTTTACTCAGTTAAGAGGAAGTAACATTAGACTGTGACTTCACTAGAACTCTTGTATAACGCAGGATGATTGCATAGATCTAGCTAAAGTACATGGGTTGTACAATGGGGTTTATATAGTGCTGCTGGAGGTGCACAGACCAAGTGATGTTTGTGCGTTACTAAAGTAGGAGTCCATGGTAAGGTAAATGTGTAGGGGGTGAGGCTCTGGTAAGGCTATGGAAAGGTTATCGTGATATAGTGAAGATAAGGGGTCATGAGTGTGATACCACTTCCTAGGTTGTGATAGGTGGAGAGGCTGTAGTGTGACTGATGTTAATGGAGGATGCTGTGGCATAGCCAGGGCGATTAGGAATGCAGTGGTGCAGCCTTGATGACTGGGAATGCTGTGGCATAGCCTCGGTGACTAGGGATGCTGTGGCATTGCCTTGGTGTAATGGGGATGAGTAGGAATGTGTGAGGGGTAATTGGGATGTTCTGGGAATAGTCCTCCCACTGATGTTGCTAATAGAATGGGGGTCCACGTGTTAGAGGAGAGTATGAGGCGAAGTCATGTAGCGACAGTTGGCGTCTCGTCGGATGTCAATAGTCATCTGGTCTTGGGTTACTAGTTTGACTGGAGAGGGATTGCGTTCCTGGGTGAATGAGTAGTCCTCCTTTGAGGGAGTGCTAACTGGATATTAGGTGTCCTGATGGACCTTCCTCTCGTTGGATCATTTTTAGGGTAAAAGTAGATATGGGGTAGATGGGTGTCCTAAACCGGGAGATCCTAGACGGTGTAATAGACCTAGGAGTAACGTCTTGTAACAGTAGTGATCAAGGGAAGGGGGTTAAGACTAATGACATTAGGGACATGGAAGAGCTCACAAGAGGATCTAGGAAGAACTCTGAGTCATCGGAAAGGTCTCTAAACCAGAGACGATGACTAGGACCCTTATGTAACAAGGGATAACGTTAACACTGCCTCATTGGGTTGGCAGTGTGACACTTAGTCACTCCATAGTCATGGCTCCATCAGCATGACTCATACACTTACTCAAGCACTGATGTGTCCTGAGCTCTATATGCTATTGGCTAGTCTAGACATATGGACTCACCTTAGACATGCTGCTTTGGTAGTAGCATAGCCACAACCCATGAATATATAAACCAAATACTAGTGAGGCTGAGTCATCAGTCTAATTTCTTGGTGTATTCCCTAGAACACAGTGTCTAGCAGCACCACCACTATTCTCTCATCTAGTCCAAGTACTACAGGCAACCAAAGTCCTAGCCATTGTGCTTCAAGGTTTTAGATTGTTTCAACATATGGACACAATTTAGACACACTGTAACAACCCTCAAGGCTGTACATTGGAGTGCAGCCATAGATATGACTGCCATGAAGTGCTGATAGGTCACCATAGATGTAAGCATAATCATAGTCATAGAGAGAAAGAGAGAACATGGCCATGAGGCCAGGCAAAGGTATAAAGAGGGTAAGAGCCATGGTAAGCCCAGTGAGAGCTGTGGCATAGTAATGCCAATGCTGAGCCAGAGGCTATCTGGAGGTGAGGCACTCTCATAAGAGGTGTTGAACTCGAGGGGAAACCCCAAGAGACTATCCTTATGAGTTCTCATTTACTCTCCTGGAAATGTGATGGTAATGGTAATGGTAATGATGATGGTGTGATGGTTATTAAAATATGGTGATAATGGTAATGATAATGGTAATAGTGATGGTAAGTGATGGTAAGTGATGATAATGGTAATGGTGGAAGTGATGGTGATGGTGATGGTGATATTGGAGGTGATGTTGGAAGTAATGGTAATGGTAATGGTAATAGTAATGGTGGAAGTAATGGTAATGGTAAAAGTAATGGTAATGGTAATGGTAATGGTGAAAGTAATGGTGATGGTGATGGTGATGGTGATGATGGTGATGGTGATGGTGATGATGGTAATGGTAATGGTAATGGTAATGGTGGTGATGGTGGTGGTGGTGGTGGTGGTGGTGAAACAACCAAAGAAGCTAGAGCAGTGAAGTAAAGGCAAACTCTTTAGGTTGCTACTCAAGACAAGAGGAGAATGAAAAGTTGCTTAAAGGGAAAACTCCAAGAGACTAGACTGAGGACCATAGCCTCAGTGTCTCCTGGCTTATATAGACTTATGGAGCTATATATATATATATGTGCTACAGCTATTGACCAATGATGAGGTTAGGATAGTAGTCTATGCTAGCCAGTAGCATATTGTTCTTAGCACAGCTGAGATAAGAATGAGTCACTACACAGCAGTGGAGATCAAAAAGAAGAGAAGCCATCAATGTTGTGAAGTGGAAATGAAAAGAATGGAAGCAAGGGCATAGCCTGAGCTGAAATGAAAGTAGTGCACCCCATCATAGATGTGGTGGTGGAAAATAAATGCCATCTAGGCATAAGATGGGAATGAAAAAGAAGATGGTGGAGATCTCTGTATTCTAGATTGGTCAAGATCTTGATCAGGTGAGCATCTTAGTGCCAGATGGAACCTAGGACTACCAGTGAACTCCATAGGGGAAGTTGTGACATCTAACGTGCACTCTTGTGCTGGGTCTGCAAAGAATAAAGAAAAGATAAGATGTGTCTGTTATCATGTAGAGATAAGATGAAAGGAGAAAAAGTGTCTAAGTCCATTGTCCATTGTGTAGTGAATGCAACACTACTTTCTCTCTATGGATCAACTTCCAGGTGATTGAAGGGGACCTTGGACTAATGACAGATCTCCGAGTGGTTATTGTGGGTTGGTTTAAATAGAAAGAGGAAGTTAGTTGGATTGATGGAAAGGGTCTGGGAGGCTGCTGGGTAATGGGCGTGAAAGTCATGTATGGCTTTCTGAGTTAGTACCAAGACTCAAGAGAGCTAGCAAAAGACTCTAAAAAAGATCTTATCTCACCTAGCAAGAAAGACTAGAACAGAACTCTACCAACAAGTTCTTGGTCAATGTTAACAAAAGAACTAGCTCATTACTATCTTCCAAGCATTGACTTGAGGAAACCAACCAGAAAAACAAAATTTTCTCCAGGAAATCCAAGTTCTTGGCATGCTCTAGGACTCCCTCTTCTTTTTCTTCTGAACAAGATCCAGTCACTCCTCCACCCCCACACTTCATCCCCGAACTGCCACCACCTGAAGAAGAACCAAGGATGGTGGTAAGACTGGCTTCCTCTTCTCCATCTGAAGAACAAATTAATTGGAAATATAAAGAGGCATATAAGTGGAGAAAACAACAGGAAGAAGAAAGAAAGAAAGCCAAATACCCTAAATCACCTTACTCCCCTGAACACACCCTCGAAGTAAAACTGGCCAAAAAAGGGAAACAAAGAGAACAGCCACTCCCCAAAACTCCCAGCTTCTGGATACCAGAACCTACCCCCAACCCCTATGGAGTAACAGACAATATGGGAGACAAACCAGTAGAACTGAAAGCAAGCCTCCCCAAGGACTTCTCCAGACAAGCAGAAGATGCTATGAGATAGATGTTAGCAATGGAAGGATACTTCACAATGAACAAACAAATCTACACCAAAGATGGACAAAAAGTAGTCACCACTCTAAACAAGATGTCCAAAGGGAGAGGAAGATACTTTGCAGAAGCCTTCTTCTAGAACACATGGACCAGGCAGACATATCCTGGGCAGACTTCAAAAAGAACTTCCTAGCAATCTTTTACCCCTATGACATCCAACAGAAAGCAAGAGAAACATTGGAAACTCTTAAACAAAATGTCCAAGACAAAAACAACAGATTTAAAAATTATATATTCATCTATCCATATGTGTTGGCTGTCTACAGTACTGTAGATGTGCCCGTCCACATGTCCCTGGTGGCTGTGCCCATTCCTGTGCACTGGTGCTTGTTCCCATCTCCAGTCTGTCATCTGCATGATAGACTAGTTCGGATCGGTACACCCACTGGTTCGCTTACAATTACATTCTTTTTCCACTTTACATCTACATTGCGGTATCCCTTGACAGGGATCACATCCTTCACTACCTTTATGCCACAGAACCCTGTCGACATTCATATCATGCTACCACTTCATGGTTCCATGAGGAACACCTTATGTAGTATTGTGCCACACGGGGATCTCTGCCACACAGCGGTGATCTCAGGGCTAAGGGTTATGCCTTATGCCCATGGTGCTTTTACAATAAGCGGTACTTACACTATATGCTAGACCTTATTGTACGGTTCATAGGCCATTAGGGCTATACGATTACATAACTTACATACCAGGTGTATATAAGCCCAAGAGCCTTTGCTGGTATTCTTCAGCTTAGTCTCTTGGGGGTTTCTGAAACAACCTTTGAGCGAGGTTGCGGAGAGCAAAGCTTCAGGTGTGCACTAGTACTCAAGATGTCAAAAGCTGCTTAGAGGGAAAACTCCAAGAGACTAGACTGAGGACCATAGCCTCAGTGTCTCCTGGTATATATAGACAGTCGACTATGTTTGTACATGTTGTATGTACGGGTATCAACCAATCCGTGAAGTATGATAACTGTCTATCTAGCCAGTAGCGTATCGGGCTCAGCACAGCCGAGATAAGTATGAGTAAGCCTGCAGCAGCGGGGATCAGAAAGAAGAGAAGCCATCGAGGCTGTGGGATGGAAATGAAGAGAATGGAAGCTGGGCATAGCCCTGAGCAGAAATGAACGTGATATGCCTTATCGTAGATGTGGTGGTGGGAAATGAACGCCGTTGCCGTCAAGGCGTAAGGCAGTAATGAAAAGGGTGACAAAGATCTCCGTATCCTAAATCAGTTAAGATCCGGATCGGGCGAGCATCTCAGAGTCAGATGAACTTAGTGATCCTGAGTTCCCGTGAGGGAACTGCGAGTCCTACCGTGCACTCTTGTGCCGGGTCTGTGAAGAGAAAAGAATAAGATAAGATGCATCTGTTATCACGATAAGATTAAAGGAGAAAGTGTTCATCATAGATCAGTGTTCTGCAGTGCGATTACCCTGCGTTAGACAGTTCGATTACTGTGGATTCTGATCCATTGTTGTAGCGATTGCAACACTACCCCCTCTCTATGGATCACATTCCAGGCGATCAAAGGGGATTTTGGAGTTGTGACATATCTCTGATCGGTTGTCGCCAGTAGGTTTAAATAAAAAGAGGAAGTCGGCTGGGTCGATGGAAAGGGTCCGGGGGGCTGCTGGGTGATGGGCATGGAAATCTTGTATAGACTTCGTCGCATTTGTCAGGTTACCGACGGGTTCCCACGTTCGATCAGTCTCATCGTAGCCTTTCCAGTGAATTAAATATTCTAATTGGCATCCCTTGTAGCGTGAATCGATGATATAGTTGAGTTCCCACTCATTGTCTCTGTCCTCTGTGACTTGCACGGGGCCTGGGTGTCTAACCATTTGGCCTTCAAGGCATTCTCGGTAGGGTTTGACCTGGGAAACATTGACCGTGGGATGTATTCGCATTGAGTGGGGTAGCCGTAGGGTGACCATGTTTGGTCCTGCCAAGGCAGTGATAGCGTATGGTCCTAGCCATCGCTCCGTAAGTTTGTGGCTTGCATGGGTTAATTTAAGGTTCTCCATCGAGAGCCATACAAGGTCTCCAATGGTAAAAGCCAGTGCCAAGGACCAGTGTCTATCGGCTTGACGTTTCATGCGTTCCTGCGCATCGGCAATATTCTTTTTCACATCAGAGAGAAGCTTGAGGTAATCATTGGCGGCGGGTGCTTTGCTTTGTGTGGCCGATGAGGTAGAGGGTCCTGCCCGAACGGGGTAAGGGTGTGTCACCTCAAAGGGGGACTTCTTAGTGATGGTATGCTTCTTCTGATTGATAGAGAATTGAGCGAGCGATAACCAATCTGCCCACTCGTTTTGCCTGTCAAAGCAATAAATACGTAAGAATTTCCCAACTTCCTTGTTTACAATCTCAGATTGTCCGTCCGTTTGAGGGTGGAAGGCGGTCGAGAGTTTAGTTTCTATACCGAGCCTGTGGTTTATTTCATGTATTACTTCCAATGCAAATTGGGGTCTGCGATCGGAGGTGATTGTCAGTGGAAGTCCGTGGTGCTTCCAGACGTGGTTCATAAATAGTTTGGCCGTTTCTAAGGTGGATATGTTCTTGGTGCAAGGAATTAGTTTTACTTCCTTGCTAAACCGATCTACCACTGTCAAGATGGAGTCGAAGCCCTATGAGAGCGGGAGGTCCGTAATGAAGTCTGCCGTGATGTGCTCCCAGGGGTGTTCGGGGATCGGAAGCAGTTGGAAAAGCCCACTAGGGGCTTGGTTAGATTCCTTGTGCCATTGACATGCGTCACATCTAGTGATGTAATCCTTGACTATCAAAGCCATTCCTGGCCAGGAATAATTACGTCTAAGGATGTCCAGGGTTTTTTGGTAACCCGGGTGGCCATGAACCGGGGGGTCATGAGCGGATTGGATGATCGACATCTGTAATAAGTTAGATGGGGGTACATAAAGTTGACCATCCTTGTCGGAGAGACAGCCGTCGCGTTCTTCTCAGAAGCCGTGTTTGTGTTCTAATTCCCATATATCTCGTTCCGAGAGCTTGCACGTTTCCAAAAAGATGCAATGTCTAATTTGGGTCCCTTCATCAGTGATCAAGACCATGGTCGAATGGATCACCTCTGGGGGGATGACTAATATTCCTTTATTGTCATCGTCTATTCCTTCCAAATGGTCTTCTTGTCTAGAGAGAGCATCGGCTTTAGCCATCGAGGCTCCTGGTTTATGCACCCAGAGTGCGTTGAATCATGATAAGTATTGAGCCCAGCATGCTTGCCTCCGGTTGAGGTCTTGACGCTGCATGAACCATTGGAGGTTCGCGTGATCATTCCAGATCTTGAACTGGTGTCTAGCACCTTCTAGGTAATGCCACCATTGTTCTAGTGCCTGGATGATGCCAAGCATCTCTTTATCGGCAATGGGGTAGTTTCATTCTTGATCTGTTATTGAATGGCTTGAATAGGCAACTGGATGCCATTTGTCATCTTTTAAAATAGATAATACTGCACCAGTGGCGAAGTCCAAGGAGTCGCTCTTGACTCGGAACTGGCAATCTATATCCGGGTAGGCGAGAACCGGAGCAGTGGTGAAATGTGTTTTGAGCATGTCAAACGCTTCTTGGCATTTGTCAAACCATACAAATGGGGTATCTTTCTTCGTCAAATCGTTAAGTGGTCTTGCCACTTTCAAGTAGTCTTTGATGAAGCGTCTATAGAAGTTTGCTAACCCCATAAAGGATCTGACTCCGTGCAGGTTCTTTGGGACCGGCCATTCCAGAATGGCTTGGACTTTTGTATCATCCATTTTGATCCCGTCCTTTCCGACTATTATGCCTAAGAAGTCAACTTCTGTGGCACGGAAGGTGCATTTCTCCGGTTTTACATAAAGATCGTTTTCTTCGAGCCTGCGAAGAACTTCAAGTATGATCCAATCATGTTCAGCTTGATTGTCCGTCTTGGTAAATATCATTAGGTCGTCTATGTAGACCACCACAACGTCGTCCATATCAGTGAAGATTTCATTCATCATTGCTTGGAAGGTGGCGGGGGAATTGCATAACCCAAAGTACATGACTAAGGGTTCGAATGCGCCCTTGAAGCAGACGAAAGTGGCTTTCCATTTGTCGCCTTCCTTGATGCGGACATTGTTGTAACCCCAGCAGAGGTCCATTTTCGTAAAGAGCTTCGCGCCGCGAAGTTTATCCACTAATTGGGAGATTAAAGGGAGGGGATAATTATTTTTGACCGTATGTTCATTAAGGTATCAGTAATCCTGTACCATGTGTTTCTTCCCATCCTTCTTTGGAACGAAGAAGACTGGAGAGGTTTGAGGGGATTTAGAAGGTCGTATGTATCCCTTAGCCAGCTGGTCATCTAGGAAGGCTTTGACCTCTTCTTGTTCCGTAACCGAGAGGGGAATTAATCTACCCTTTTTCGGTGTGAAGGTTTCTTTGAGATCGATGGCATGATCCCAGGGTTTGCACAGTGGCATTTGTTCCGATTCCTTCTTAGAGAATACATTATAATATTTCTTATATTCTGGTGGAACAAGATCATCTACAGCAGGTTTCGGATCTTGTTTTTGTTTGTCTATTTGTGCTTTGAGCGCTCTAATTGTAGCATGGACCTGGTATTGGAGGTCCTCTTCCTCTTTTTCCTGAAGACGTAGGAAAAGGGGTTTGCTCTGCAAACAATGGCAGTGGCACGGGCATTGGGTCATTCAGACCATGCCCTTCGTCCAGTCTATTTCGGGGTTGTGACGTTTAAGCCATTCATATCCAAGGATGAAGGTGTTCTTCCCGAGGTCAGTTACTTCTGCCATGACCTTTTCACGGTGTCCCTGGAACTCTACTACCAGCTCCACTGCGTGTGAGATACTTCCTGCGGAGTTTTTGGTTCCGTCAATGTTATAGACAGGGATCTCGTGTCGGAGTTTTGTAAGAGGGAGTTTGGCATCTTGCGCCCATTTGTGGTCGATAAATATGGCATTAGCTCTGCTGTCCAGCAGGGCTTTAGTGCAGGTATAGTTATCTTCGCGACGGTTCGTGAAGGGGGTGATGTGGATATCTAGAAGGATCTCTCGATCTAGATGGAGGTTCCTGACGAAGATGTCTTCGGGAAATTCATCTCCGACAGTAACATGTGGTGGAGGTGTAAAAGGGGAATTAAGCACCGGTGTGACGCCCCGGCTGAGCCTCTGAGAGGGCTCCCCTGTCAGCAATAAAGAATCTGTGGAGTTAGGGGAAAATTGTTCGGGGATGTCCGAGGTATCTGATTCTGTACATTCATTGATCGTAAGTAAAGAAAATGAATTTGTAGAAGAGATATTTTTGTTTTTTTGTACGTAAGAAGGGGACCATGAGGAAAAGGAGATTTGTCTGGCAGGGCCCTTACCATTCCCGATATGGTTTAGGCTTGGCCTTTTCCTGACTTGGAAGCCAGGTTTTCATAGTCCCGGAACCAGGCCTGGGCAGCCTTGAAATCCAAACCTTGTATGTTGGCCATGTAGTCATGGCCTTTTCCTTTAGTCTCCACTTTCAGGGGCGGAGCGGCGTTGCTGTTCGTTCAGCTCCTTGGTGTGGAGTGAACGTTCCTTGTGGTGCTTTTATCCTCTTCCCAGGAGGTTGCACCTTCGTCCGAGGTGCAGACGTTCCTTGACCGCCTTCTTGAGCAGTCCTTTTGGTGGGATCAGTCTTGGACCAATTTGTATCCACACTCCAGACACTTTTTCAGCTCCGGGTGTTTGCAGTCCCTTGTAAAGTGGCCTTTTCCACCACATCCAAAACATTCATGGGACGCGGTCCAGGCCGCGTCTATGTCCATCGCGTTAGGGTCTCGGGATGATTTTCTTAGTTCCGATCCACGAGTGGTTCCCCTGGCAAGGAGTTTCATTAAGTTTTTGTGTTCTCCTTGTACTCGGAGGTATTCAGTGAACGCGTCTAAGTCTTGCGGGTAACCATTCTCCCGCATGTATCTCCTTACAATCTCTTGATCCGCGTGGTGGTACAAGAGATCGATCACGTGGGCTGGATGTAATTCCACCATGAATTGGTGTGATTCGAACTTGGAGAGGAAGGTTGCTATGTCCATTTTTCCTTGCGTTAGGTGGAGCAGCTGTTGTTTGTGCCACTCTTTGTCATTGATGGGGTGGAAGTGCGCCAGCATCACCTTGGTAAATTCTTCCCAGGAGGGCCAGCCCCTGGTTTGTGCGCCTTGGAAGATTGTATTGGCGACTTGCGCTGCATTGCCTTTCTTCATCCTTGAGAGTACTGCTCTTACTGCAGTATTGTCATTGAGGACACGGGGGTTCTCAGCCTTCCACATGAGAATCTTTCCCCACTATTCGTTGAACACTCGACCCCTGATTCCATCGAAGTCTCTGGGGTCCGCGATGATTTTGGAGAGCTTTGGTTCGGCCCGTGGAGCCACTCCCTGAGCTCCGACAGGTGTTGCCACAATTTGATCTTCCGCTTGGGTAAGATCATTTCTTAGCTGTTGGATTGTTAGACGTTGTCAGTCTATTATTTCTGAGAGCCTCTCTCGCTGCTGACGTGCAGAGAGGTGCGATTCTTCTGATGCTTCTAAATATAGTTGCAGTTGTGCGCCCACTTCTGCAATATCATTGTCTTGGTGCAGGCTTAGAGCCATTAGGCTTGCTGCAAGTACGGGGGGAAGGACAGTTTGAGGGGTGGCAGATTCACAGGATTGGGAACCAGACATGTTTGGTGAGGAAAATGGTTATATTTAGAGAAAAACTTTGTAGTCTACCCTCTTCTGGTTCCTAAGCCTCTTTACTCCTGCTGGTATGTGGTAACCAGGGGCTGGTCCTTCTTCAAACCTAAAGACTTTCTTTGTGTATGTCTTCCTCTGCCGTTTGGTAGGAGGAGGGGGAGTTGGAGTTAGCTCAGAGAGGGGTGAGAGGGGTGAGTCTATTTCTATCTCGGAATGCTCTCACTTCCTCAGATTGAAGCTTTCTCCTAAGGAAAGCCTTATGATGATTGGCGATGGCTCCCGCTTGATAGGTGGAGTGGAGATTGTTCTGTTGGGGGTGGTGTTATAGAACGGATGTCCCAGCAGTGGGAGTAGGGGCCCTTGGACGAGGTGGGTAAAGGGCGGCGGTGTGTTCTCGGGAGAGAAGTCGTTGGGGTCTACTTCTTCCTCGTATGGGCTCAATCCAGATGTTAAGTCTTCGACCAGCGTCTTGAGCAATGAGGTGGCTTGGTCTATGAAGCGGGGGTGGATTGGCGGTGATGGCTCTCTCTCTGAGCTCTCTAAGTTGAAGGTGAAGTCGTCTAATAGTCCTCCAGACCCTTGTCCCAGTGGCCCAACTTCTAAGCCAACTGCTGACTGTTCCTCTTCTGTAACGTTAATCTGTGAATTTAGGAACCTAGCAATATGCCGTGCGTACTGTTCTCGGTCCTGGGCGGTAGAAGGGAGGGTTCTGTGGAAAGAAATCGGCACTTAAGTGCGTACTACCGTTAGTCGCTATGCTCGATGTCCCTACGGTTCGTAACTATTACAACGTACTCTTAGCTCTTGAATACGAGGGCAAAGGTGAAGTAAGAAGAGTCTAGTCTAGTAAAACAAACTTTGAGTGAGGTCGCGGAGAGCAAAGCTTCAGGTGTGCACTAGTACTCAAGATGTCAAAAGCTGCTTAGAGGGAAAACTCCAAGAGACTAGATTGAGGACCGTAGCCTCAGTGTCTCCTGGTATATATAGACAGTCGACTATGTTTGTACATGTTGTATGTACAGGTATCAACCAATCTGTGAAGTACGATAACTGTCTATCTAGCCAGTAGCGTATCGGGCTCAGCACAGCCGAGATAAGTATGAGTAAGCCTGCAGCAGCAGGGATCAGAAAGAAGAGAAGCCATCGAGGCTGTGGGATGGAAATGAAGAGAATGGAAGCTGGGCATAGCCCTGAGCAGAAATGAACGTGATATGCCTTATCGTAGATGTGGCGGTGGGAAATGAACGCCGTTGCCGTCAAGGCGTAAGGCAGTAATGAAAAGGGTGACAGAGATCTCCGTATCCTAAATCAGTTAAGATCTGGATCAGGCAAGCATCTCAGAGTCAGATGGAACTTAGTGATCCCGAGTTTCCGTGAGGGAACTGTGAGTCCTACCGTACACTCTTGTGCTGGGTCTGCAAAGAGAAAAGAATAAGATAAGATGCATCTGTTATCACGATAAGATTAAAGGAGAAAGTGTTTGTCATAGATCAGCATTCTGCAGTGTGATTACCCTGTGTTAGACAGTTCGATTACCGTGGATTCTGATCTGTTGTTGTAGCGATTGCAACAGTTTCCCCTAAGCCCAACACCTCTATGAGAGTGACCTTGCCTCCAGATAGCCTCCGGCTTGGCACTCAGTCATTATCACTACATGCAGCTCTCGCTGGGCTTACCATGTTCTCTCCTCTCTTTATATCCTTGCCCAGCCTCACGGCCGTGTTCTCTTCTTCTCTACACTACAGACTTTGTCTAGTCACTACAGGCAACCTGTCAACATCTTATGAGATCCTTATAGCATTTGGGTCCACTCCTCCGTTTGATGGCCTTAGGGTTGTCTCACTGTCCCTGTTGGCTATACACATCCCTGCAGGTGGTGCTTGTCCCCACATGCCATCACATCTCCTTTTCAGTTGTCCCTGCTGGCTGTGCTTGTTCCCACTGGCTGTGCTTGTCCCTGTCTGTCCCTATTGCAGCCACTGCATAATGGATATCGGACTTAACCATATTTCTTTACTTTTCCCCTATCATGACAATGGATGCACCTTATCTTATCTTATCTTTGCAGCCCTGGCACTATGTGCACGGATGACACTGGTATTAAAGAGTCCCATGACCACCAGTAGTACTTCTTACCACATGACAATGACTGTCACCCAATCCAGATCTCCAGATCTAGGATATGGACATGAGTCACCTTTTAATCACTGTTCACACTGCCCTAGCAGTGCCCTTCTTTTCTCCTTTGCTTCCATTCTCCCACATCAGTGATGTGGCAGTTAATTTCTGTTCAACCAATCAGGGTCTGGGTACTGGGTACCAGCTTGGACTAATAGTGTTACTAGCCAGAGGCTGTGTTCTTGCCTGGTACACAATGCTCACTGCAGTCTTGATGACTCAACCCTTGCAGGGCACAGGATTTACCATATATGTAGCTACAAACCAAACATATACAAATAGTATAGACAATATTTAAACCAAGGCCTTGATGAGGCTCAGACCTCAGTCAAGTTCTCTTGGTGTTTTCCCCTTAACCACAGGACGCACAGCACCTCCACTTGACCCCTACTTCCTCTTCCCTTCACTTTATCTAGTACTACGCTATGGCGACCTGAGACCTATGCCTTACACTTGATTTAGGGTTGTTTCAGTCCCTTTGTTTAGCACCAAGCACCATGTCCCATCAAGCACAACTGCTCATCTCATACTCCTACCACCTCAAAGTGAGCCCCATTGCTCATCTCACATCCCCACCATGTCAATTCAAGCCCCACTGCTCATCTCATCTCCCACCCCCACTGGATCATTCCAAGCCCCACTGCTCATCTCCTGCCCCCTTTGTGTCAACTTGAACTTGACCACTCATCTCCTGCACTTGCCATGTTGATTTTACTGCCACCACTTGTCTCACACTCCCACTGTGCCATTTCAAACCCAACTGCTTGTCACACCCCCATCTTGCCATTTCAAGCCCAATCACTCATTTTCTGTGCCTGCCATGTCAACCTGAGTCCTACTGCTCAACTCAAACACCTACTGTCCCACTTGGCTCAGCTGCCCTTGTCTCGCACATGGCATTTTTGCAGTACTTAGTTGTAAAGCATATATTCTGCATTATATATATGCTTTCCCTTGTACAGTCATCCACCATCACTTGTGCCAATGAATTTGGAATGACTTGTGCTTGATGATCCTGGTGATTTTTTTAATTTAGACTACATGGATGAAACAACCCTAAACCAAGCATGGAGCATAGGTCTCAGGTCGCTATAGTGTAGTACTAAGTAAAGTAAGGGGAGGAGAGAGTAGAGGTCAAGTGGAGGTGCTGTGCATCCTGTGATTAAGGGGAAAACACCAAGAGAACTTGACTGAGGTCTGAGCCTCATCAAGGCCTTGGTTTTTTATATTGTTTATACTATTTGTACATGTTTGGTTTCTAGCTACATGTAAAGTAAACCCTGTGCCCAGCAAGGGTTGAGTCATCAAGATTATGGTGAGTGTTGTGTACCAGGTGAGAACACAGCCTCTGGCTAGTAACACTGTTAGTCTGAGTCAGTACCCAGTACCCAGTCTAAATAAGGAAACAATATATCTAAATATGATATGATTCTTGCACCCTGGTGGAAGAATGGGAGAGAAGGTTTATAATCATGTGCAGGCTGTGAAGTACCTGGTACTCAGACCCTGATTGGTTGAGTGGGAATTAACTGCCACATTACTGATGTGGGAGAATGGAAGTGAAGAAGAAAAGAAGGGCACCACTAGGGCAGTGCGAATGGTGATTAAAAGGTGACTCATGTCTGTATCCTAGATTTGGAGATCTGGATTGGGTGACAGTCATCGTCATATGATAAGAAGTACTACTGGTGGTCATGGGACTCTTTAATACTAGTGTCGTCTGTACACCTAGTGCTGGGGCTGCGAAGATAAGATAAGATAGAGCATGTCCATTGTCATGATAGGGGGAAAAGTAAAGAAATATGATTAAGTCTGTTGTCTGTTGTACAGCAACTGCAACACTACCCCCTGCTAGGGGTCAGCTTCCAGATGACTAAGCAGGTGGATGTTGTATAAATAGGAGTCGTTTTGCAGGGTGAGGTGGTTAGAGAACAAACAATGTCTTTTTACATCATCATCCTCTTTGCCATTGCCTTTATCCTGTGGGCATTCATATTCAGTGTCTTTTCACTGACCATGGTGATCTTGTGGGCGGCAATGGACAGTAGCAAGGCACAGGTGGTGGATGTGTACCTCTGTAAGTGGGTTGTTATGTTATTATGTCATGTGTTAACATTAATCTGAAACAACCTAAAACCTTCAACGGTGTTGAGGACTTCAGTTGTTAATGTTAAGCCGAGTTACTTGTGAAGGCTTCTTTCTATTGGATTGTTCGGTCTTGATTACTCCTTTAGTTCTTCTTTAGAGTCTTTCACTAGTTCGCTTGTAACCTGGTATGATTGCGTAGAACTAGCTACGGTGACAAGTACTAGACGAGGGTTTATATACTACGGGAATCTGAGCACGGACCAAGGCATGAGGCAACCTCATGTTGGGCTGTGCTGTACTACAGAATGAGTCAGAGGTGGAAATGAAGATAACATGCGTTCTCCTCGAGGCAAGAAAGTGAAACGTAAGGCCTCAAGGCAAGGCTATACAGCGGGAATGAAAAGAGGCTATCCTATGACTACCATGGAGATTGAGTGCGATCTCCTAACATAACGGGGGTGATTGGAGCTTCTAGGAAGGCGTAAAGGTTCTCCTCCATGAGTTGCCCCATGGAGACGATTCCAAAGGCCAGAGCGTCCTCACTTCGTAAGGACTGGTACTCTGGGGTCGAAGGGATAAGCGTATCGTACTCGAACCAAAAGTCATACCGTTCTATAACATCAGTTGCCTGTAGAACTTGGACTAGAGATGAGAGTATAGCATTGGTGCTGCTGAACACTAGGTTTCAGAGAATACACCAGGAGAACTAGACTGAGGACTCAGCCTCGCTAGTCTCTGGTTTATATATTAATGGGCTATGGCTATGCTACTACCAGAGTGGCGTGTCTAAGGTGAGTCCGTATGTCTAGACTAGCCAATAGCGTATCTTGCTCAGGACACGTCAGCACCTGAGTAAGCATGTGAGTCATGCTGACAGAGCCATGACTGCGGAGTGACTAAGGGCGTACTGCCAACCCAATGAGGCAGTGCAGTAATTAAATAAGAAGAGATGGAGATTAAATAGAAGCACACAGCCTAGCTGTGGCAGAATGGAAGAGAAGCCTCTAGGGCTGTGAAGCGGAAATTAAAGTGTGGCTGAGATCTCTGTATCCTAGATCTCAGATCCGGATCAGGCGAGAGTCTCGGTGCCAGACGGGACTTAGTGATCCCAAGTACCCGAGTGGTCATGTGACTCTTGAATACTGGGGTACTGCGAGTCCTACCGTGCACTCTTTGTGCCGGGTCTGCGAAAGTGAAGATAAGATGCATCCGTGTTCACGATAAGATAAAGAAGAAAAAGAAAGTAATGCTAAGTCCGTGTTGCATTGTAGTCCATTTGCAACATAATCCAGTTGGGTTTCTGGTGCTGTCATATGTGGTGTGGAATCCAAGTTGGAATCTGAGTGATGAGGGACTTAATACATATGGATATGAGATGGAGACTCGGTTTCAGGATAGGTTATGGAATTGGCAGGCAGTGGTGGGTATGGATGGGCTAGCGGTGGATCCACCTACTACTGTAGGGGGGTGGGATATGGATGATTAGGGATGATGTAGCCTGTCGAATGGTACCTCCTGGTGGGGTCAAATCTCAGATCTGTTGTTGTGTGTGGGTTTGAATAAGAATAGAAAATCAGCAGGGTTGATGAAGAGGAATCTGTTATAGAACAGTACGATTATTGGTTCGAATACGATACTTTAATTCCTTCGCCTCCAGAGTACCAGTCTCTCCCAAAGGAAGACGCTCTGGCCTTTGGTATAGTCTCTATGGGACGTCTCATAGAGGAGAACCTTTACGCTTACCTAGAATCGCCCATAGTCCCCATTATGCTTGGAGATCGCGCACAATCTCCTTGGTAACTATGGAACAGCCTCCCTTTCATTTCCGTTGTACCGCTTTACCTCGAGGCCTTACGTTCTACTTCGCTGCCTCGAGGATTACACCTGTTACTTTCATTTCCATCGATGACTCATTCCGCAGTAAAGCACAGCCCAGCATGAGGCAACCTCATGACTTGGTCCGTGCTCAAGATACCTTAGTATATAAAGCCCGTCCCAATACTTGTAACGGTAGCTAGTTCTACGCAATCATACCAAGTTACAAGCAAACTAGTGAAAGACTCTAAAGAAGAACTCCAAGGAAACCAAGATTAGGAAAGACCTTCAAAGACGCCTTCGCCGTAGCTTGGCTTAACGTTAACAGAATTAGGGGGTGGTGGGGTGGGAGTTGTGAAATTTGGTAATGGCGTCTTTAGTATTGGTTAGGTTCTCCATGGGTTCCCATGTCCTATCAGTCTTGTCATAGCCCTGCCAATGAATTAAATATTCTAGACGTTGTCCCTTGTAGCGCGAGTCAACTATGTAGTCAACTTCCTGTTCGTTGTCTCTGTCTTCCATGACTAGCATGGGTCCTGGTTGGTTTGCATTTTGGCTGTCAAGGCATTCTCTATAGGGTTTAATCCGGGAGACATTAACCATAGGGTGAATGCGCATTGTATGGGGTAGTCATAACATTACTACATTTGGTCTGGCCAATGCCATGATTGCGTAAGGGCCTATTCATTTCTTGGTGAGCTTTTTGCTTGCCCTGGTCAATTTTAGGTTCTCCGTGCTGAGCCAGACTTGCTGGCTGATGGTATAAGCCAGTGCCGTGGACTGGTGTCTATTGGCTTGGCATTTCATGTATTCCTGTGCTTGGACAATATTCTCTTTTATGTTAGCAAGAAGCATGAGAAAGTCATTGGCAGTGGGTGCTTTGCTTTATGTGGCCAATGGGGTTGAGGGTCCTGCTTGAATAGGGTAAGGGTGTGTTACTTCAAAGGGTGAATGTTTCATGGTGGAATGCTTCTTGTTGTTTATGGAGAATTGCACAATTGAGAGCCAATCAGGCCAATTGTGTTGTCGGTTGAAGCAATAAATATGTAAAAATTTGCCAACTTCTTTGTTCACAATCTCAGATTGTTTTGTCTGTTTGGGGGTGGAAGGAGGTGGATAATGAAACAACCTAAAACCAATAGTGAAGGTGCTTGGACTTCAGTCACTTGATAGGACTTGGACTAGGGTGAGAGTATAGAGATGGTGCTGCTAGACACTAGATTCTAGGGAATACACCAAGAGAACTAGACTGAGGACTCAGCCTCGCTAGTCTCTGGTTTATATATTCACAGGTGTGGCTATGCTACTACCAGAGCAGTGTGTCTAAGGTGAGTCTGTATGTCTAGACTAGCCAATGGTGTATCATGTTCAGGATACATCAGCACCTGAGTAAGCATGTGAGTCATGCTAACAGAGCCATGACTGTGGAGTGACTAAGTGAGCACTGCCTACCCAACGAGGCAGCACGGTGATTAAATAGAAGCAAGCGGTAATGAAAAAAAAGCACATAGCCTAGCTGTGGGGAAATGGAAGAAGAAGCTGTCAAGGCTTTGAGATGGAGATTAAAGGTGGCTGAGATCTCCATATCCTAGATCTGAGATCTGGATCAGGCGAGGGTTCTTGGTGCCAGTGGGAACTTAGTGATCTCGAGTCCCAGTAGGGTGAGACTGTGAGTTCTTCTGTGCACTTTTGTGCCAGGTCTGCGAAGTGAAGATAAGATGGTGCATCTGTATGTGCGATAAGATAAGAGAAAAGAAATAATGCTAAGTTCATGTTGCGCTGTAGTCCATTTGCAACAGTCCCCTTTTGGTTAGAGTGACTGGAAGCCCTTTTGGTTCCTTTCATCATTAGTTGGAGGAGATCTAATCTAGCACCTTGTTGGCACAGATGGGTAATGAAGTCTGCGAGGATTGTGGGGGCTCCATTTGCGAGCATGTATTTTTTTATGATTTCTTGGTCAACAGCATGGAACAGGAGGTCAATGCATTGGTGTTCTGGTAGTTAGGCCACAAGCTGGTGCATTTCGAACTTAGTGAAGAAGGCAGCCATGTCCATTTTTCCTTGCCACAAGGAGAGCAGTTGCTGTTTGTGCCACTCCTTATCATTCATGGGTTGGAAGTGGGTGATGAGCATTGCTTTGAAATCTGCCCACAGCAGGTATCCTCATGTTGCTGAGGCTGTGACAATAGTGTGGGCTAGGGTGGCAGCATCTCCCAATCTCATTTGTCCAAGAACTGCTCTTATGGCTGCATCACCTTGGAGTGCTGCGTCATTCTCTGCTTTCCACATTTGGACTTTTGTCCACCAATTATTGAACTTTTGTCCTTGTGAGCCATCATAATCCCCTGGGTCAGGAATGACCTTAGAGAATTTTGGAGTGCCTCCTAGTCCTGCTGGTGCTGGTGCTGGTGCTGCTCTGCCCATTCTGGCTTGTAGTTGTTGTACTGCATTCTGTAGCTCTTGTATTTGAGTCTGTTGCAGTTGGACTCTAGCTGTCACTTTGTTTAATTGTGTAGTGAGGGCATTTAGCATAGCGTTTTGCTGCCCTAGGTAGTTTCTTATTTCTTGAGCGAAGGTTTGGAGGTATCCTCCTCTGTTGTCATTTTCGATTTGGATGAGGACATTTCCTAATGCGTCAGGGATTTTGAATGTGGCCATTTTGTAAGGTTAAAAAAGGATATATTTTCAGAAGAACTTTCTATAGTCCATCCACTTCTTTTCCCTGAGTCTCTTTATCTCCATTGGTATGTGATATCCAGGTGCCAGTCTGAATCCTATGTGGTAGGCAGTCTGGATGTGCTCTTGTCTCTGCCTCTTACACAGAGAGGGAGGGCTATTACAAGATGTTACTTCTGTGGTCTATCACACCATCTAGGATCCCTCCAACACTAGGACACCCGAGAACCCTATATCTATTTTCACCCCTTTAAAACTATCTACCAAGAGGAAGGCCTACCAGAACACTAATAGCTGTACAAGCTATACAAGCCTTTACTATTGAAGACCTTAAACCTTCTAGGAAGACCACCCACTACACCAAGACATCCAAAGAACATCTCTAAAAACCTCACAGAAGAGGAGGAGCATCTCTAAGAGCCTTGCAGAAGAGGAGGAGCATTATCCTTAGGAACCTCACAGGAGAGGAGAAAGAACAGCATCAAGGCTTCCCACAACCTTTCCATGGTATACTAGATCACCATGGCAGTACCACAGCATCCTGAGTCATCATGGCAGTACCACAGCATACGGAGTCACCATGATCACGCCATGAGGCAGCACCTTGACAACCAGAGGAGGACACACTTGTCTAGGTGATATTACATGACTCACCAGACAGTGATCATCACCACAAGGCAGAACCACATTACAAAACCCTAGCCACCATAACCGAGTCACCTTAATGAATGCCATTGGAGGAGAGAGAAAGGACCACATAAGGTCCGCATCCATACCATAGCATGATACCCATATCCATATAACAATCACTCTTACGACAGGGCACAATACCCACATTCACATAATGATCGCTCTCATGATGGGGCATACAGCCCACCTTTCCATAACCTTACCCAAAGGCACGTTTACCTTACTGCGAACACACCTCATTTATTAGCTGGACATTGCTTGGGCATGTATGCCTCACCACAGATCCTTACCGATATAGCACAGGTAACACTTGGTCCATGCACCTTTATGAACACTATATAAACCATACTTGTACAATGATATACCTTAGCTAGATCTATGCATTCACCCTGCGTTATACAAGGATTCTAGTGAAGAGTCTCTACCTAGACCAATACCTCCTCTTAACTGAGTAAAGGTAACTGAAGGGTAAGGACATAAGAAGGGGCTAACTGATCTGACCAACGAAGAAGCGCAAAGAACCAAGAAGGGACTCAGGTTATGAAGCGCAAGATAGGAAATAGCAACAAGGACCCTTGTGTAACAAGGGGTTATGTTAACAAGGGCTCTCTGGGAGAGGTGTTAGTGGTGATAAAGGAGTTGGAGTCTGTTCTCTCTTGGGGATGCAGTTGGGGAAAGCGGCATGGCATTCAGCAGATGAATAGCAAAGAACTATAGGTATACTCTCCTGAAACGGCCTTGTATGGCAAAGTGCATAAATGCAAGCCTTAGGTTACAACTAGCTAGACAAGAGTCGAAAGGATCTTTGAAGGGTGAACTCCAAGACACTAGACTGAGGACCATAGCCCCAGTGTGTCCTGGTATATGTTAACGTTATCCCTTGTTACACAAGGGTCCTGGTCATCGTCTTCTATTAGAGACTGTTTGGACGACTTGACATCTTTCCTAGACCTTCTATGAGGTTTGTTATTCTTGGTACTGTCAGTTCTAATCCCTTCCCTTTGGTCACTACCTTCCTAGTTGCCTTTACTCAATTAAGAGGAGGCAAGCTTTTGAACTGTGACTTCGCTAGAACTCTTGTATAACGCAGGATGATTGCATAGATCTAGCTAGGGTATAGTGTTATACAAGTGGGGTTTATATAGCGTCATTGGGGGTGCACAGACCAGGTGATGTCTGTGTTATACTAAAGTAATGGTCCATGGTAAGGTAAATGCGCTGGGGGTGAGGCTTTGACAAGGCTATGGAAAGACTATCGTGATGTGGTGAAGGTGTGGGATTTGTGAGTGTGATACCGCTTCCTTGGTGATTAGGGAGAAGGGGAGATTAACGGTGTGACTGATGTTAATAGAGGGATGCTGTGGTACAGCCGCGATGACTAGGAGTGCTGTGGTACAGCCATAGTGATGAGGAATGCTGTGGTACAGCCACGGTGACTAGGAGTGCTGTGGTACAGCCATAGTGATGAGGAATGCTGTGGTACAGCCACGGTGACTAGGAATGCTGTGGTACAGCTTTCCGTCTTCATGTGTAATTGACGATATTCCTTTGGCAGAGACTGCTTGGTCTTGGGTTACTAGTTTGATAGAGAGGGGCCATATTCCTGGGTGAGTAAGTAGTCCTCCTTTGAAAGAGTGCTGGCTGGGTATCAGGCGTTCAGATAGGCCCTCTTCTCATTGGATAATGTTTTAGGGTGAAAATAGATATGGGGTGAACAGGTGTCCTAAGTCTGGGGATCCTAGACGGTGTGGTAGACCATGGAGTAACGTCTTGTAACAGTATATATAGACGAGCGACTACTTTGTACATGTTTGTATGTATGGGTATTGACCAATTATGGAGTCCAGATAATCATCTATACTAACCAGTAGCATAATGAGCTCAGCACAGCCAAGATAGGAGTGAGTCATCCTGCAGCAGCAGGGATCAAAAAGAAGAGAAGCCATCAAGGCTGTGGAATGGAGATTAAAAGAATGGAAGTAAGGGCATAGCCCAAACAGTAATAAACGTAATGCACCACATCATAGATGTGGTGGTGGAAAATGAATGCTGTCTAGGCATAAAGTGGAATTGAAAACAAGTGGTGGAAATCTCCATATCTTAAATCATTTAAGATCCAGATTGGGCAAGTATTCTAGTGCCAGAAGGGAACCTAGTGATTCCGAGTTCCTGAAGAGGGAAACTGCAAGTCCTACCGTGCACTCTTGTGCTGGGTCTGTAAATGATAAAAGATAAGATGTGTCCATTATTGCAATAAGATAAGAAAGAGAGAAAATATTCGTCTAAGTCTGTACTCTGTTATGGCTGTGCCATAACATCTCCTGCTTGATAGAGACTGTGGAGTCGCAGGTATACTTCTCTGTGTCAAATAACTCAGGGCATGTATGGTGGAGGGCCTCTAACATGGGAGGGCCTGGTAGGAATGGTCCTGGGGTGGACTCTGGTGTTTGGTTATTGGGGTCTCCTTCACTCAATGAGAAGACCTGTTCTTTGCCTGACTTCCCTAATGTGAGAGGGAGTAAGTTGTTGGGGGCTGCTGATGTAATAACTATAGGGAGAGGGTGTGCATTCTTGTTTGTGCCTTTGAAGTCCTCCCAAAACCCTTCTAATGAGCTTCCACACTTTGGTCCCAGTGAGCCAATGTCTGGTGTGACCACTGACTGCTCCTGTCCTACGTGTATGTTAACTATTACTGCCTTTCAGGCATGGACATGAGCATTGTACTCAGTTTTGGAGGTGGTGGAGGTGGAAAAAGGATGGAGAGATCTATGGAAGGTGATTGGCACTTAGTGCGTGCTCTCTGGTTAGCTGCTGTGCTCGATCTCATATGGTATGTTAGGTTACACACTGTTAAGGTTAGTGTGGGTGGTGTGAGGTGAGATGAGTAGTCAAGTTCTAATGAAACAACTCTAAACCAAGTGTAAGATGTGTTGAGAATCTAGATGTTTCATATTAATGATTTCATACATCAGATTCTAGGTCCAGAGTCTTCCAGACCTGTACCTGATTACGCTTTCATGATCAGTCATCCATGATGTCATAGATAAGCATATCCTATGCCATTCATCAGTATTTCTATATCAGGGCTTAGGGTATCTTCATAGATCCCTATCACCCTAGATATTACTGATAAGAGATCTTCTATCTCTTATTAGATCTTCTGTGGATAAGGGTTTTCCCTAATCCACATATACATACATATTTAGTGAGCTTTTCTCACAACTCTTGTCATGTATATAAGGCCTCCCTTGTAGCACCTTAATGATAAGGAGACTTCTCGGTATACCTTGTAGCACTTCCTATAAGCCCACACTTGAGCCCACTCGCCATGACTCTCCTCCAACACTCATGATCTTTGTGTTTGAGTTCATTGATGAGGTTATTGTCTACTATGATGAACCTCTCACAGATGAAGAACTCATTCACTTAGTTCAATCATATCTGCACATCAGTCGCCACTAGATCCACCTACACAGAAGGTTTCGCTCCACATCTGGCCACTGAATGTATTGCTCTTTGTTCAAGATCTATGCATGTCATCACCACAGTCTTCGCTGTTCCACTCCACCTCTATCCGATCCCTGTTGTGTAGAACTCCCAGTTCTCTTCCTTTCTGTAATCTGCACACCTTGTTATGTTGCTAGTTGAAATGCTGTGTTCTCTTTCAGATGGTTTACACATCCCATTTCAATAAGGTGTAGGTCTCAGGTCGCCATAGCATAGTACTAAGTAAAGTGAGGAGGAGAGGGAGTAGGGGTCAAGTGGAGGTGCTATGCATCCTATGGTTAAGGAGAAAACACCAAGAGAACTTGATTGAGATCTGAGCCTCATCAAGGCCTTGGTTTATATATTGTCTATTCTATTTGTACATGTTTGGTTCATAGCTACATATATGGTAAAGCCTGTGTCCTGCAAGAGTTGAGTCATTAAGACTGTAATGAGCATTGTGTACCAGATGAGGACACAGCCTCTGGCTAGTAACACTGTTAGTCCAAGCCAGTACCTGGTATCCAGTCTAAATAAGGCAACAATATATCTATATATGGTATGATTCTTGCACCCTGGTGGAAAAATGAAAGAGAAGGTTTGTAATTGTGTGCAGGTCATGAAGTACCCAGTACCCAGACCCTGATTGGTTAAGCAGAAATTAACTGCCACATCACTGATGTGGGAGAATGGAAGTGAAGAAGAAAAGAAGGGTGCCACTAGGGCAGTGTGAATGGTGATTAAAAGGTGACTCATGTCCATATCCTAGATCTGGAGATCCAGATCAGGTGACAGTTATTGTCGTGTGGTAAGAAGTACTATTGGTGGTCATGGGACTCTTTAATACTGGTGTCATCTGTGCACATAGTGCCAGGGCTGTGAAGATAAGATAAGATAAGGTGCATCCATTGTTGCAATAGGGAAAGGGTAAAGAAATATGGTTAAGTCCGATATCCATTGTGCAGCGACTGCAACACATAGCATCTCTTTATTGATGACTGGATAGTTTCGTTCCTGGTCAGTCATTGAGTGACTGGAGTAGGCAACTGGGTGCCATTTTTCTTCTTTTAGTATTGAGAGCACTGCTCCTGTCACAAAGTCTGATGAATTGCTTTCTAGACAGAATTGGCAATCTATATCAGAGTATGCCAAGATGGGGGCAGTGGTGAATTGGAGCTTAAGCATATTGAGACAACCCTAAGCCTTGCATAGGGTTGGATCTTCATAAGTGTTAAAAGATCCTGTAAAGGATAACAGGTCACCGTCGTAAAGCCGTAGATGTATACTCTATACCATAAAGTTGGAGATATATGGCTGTAAGGCCAGGCAAGAAGAAGTGAAGGTGAGGACCACAGTGAGCCCAGTGAGAGCCATGGTGTAGATAAGGGCATTATGCAAAGTACTGCTGGCTAGGCAGCAAGCGATGCCCCTCTCATACTGTAGATGTCGAACTTAGGGGAATATCCCAAGAGACTAAGCTGCCATTATAGCTGAGGCTTGAAGGTAGCTGTGAGGCCTATAAACCATACGATAAGGTCTAGTGTATAGTGTAAGTACTGCTTATTGTATAAGCACCATGGGTGTAAGGCATAACCCTTAGCCCTGAGATCACCACTGTGGCAGAGATCCCTGTGTGGCACATAACTATGTAAGTGATTTCCATGAAACCGTAAAGTGGTGTAAGAAGGGATGTCAATGGGGTTCTGTGGCATAAAGATAGCAAAGGGATGTGATCCCCATCAAGGGAGTATGTGTTACGATCCACGGTCATCAAACCGTTTAAAGCAGGGTAATCGCACTGCAGATCCACCTCGGTTGCAAGCACTGCACAACGGACTCAGAGACATTTCCCTTTTCTCTTTATCTTATCGCAATAATGGACACATCTTATCTTTTATCTTTTGCAGACCTGGCACAAGAGTGCACGGTAGGACTCGCAGTTCCCCCTATGAAAACTCAGAATCACTAAGTTCTGTCTGACTCTGAGATTCTTGCCCAATCCGGATCTTAACCGATTTAAGATACGGAGATCTCCATCACTTTTATCATTTCTGCCTTACACCTTGATGGCGATGGCATTCATTTCCCACCGCCACATCTATGATGCAGCACATTACATTGATTATCACTCAGGGCCATGCCCAACTTCCATCCTTTTCATTACCATCTCACAGCCTCAACGGCTTCTCTTCTCTTTGATCCCCACTGCTGCAGGATTACTCATACTTATCTCGGCTGTGCTGAGTACGATATGCCATTGGCTAGCATAGACTGCTATCCAGACTCCATCATTGGTCAATAGCTGTGGTCCAAACATGTACATACAGCTCCATAGTCTATATATACCAGGAGACACTGAGGCTACGGTCCTTAGTCTAGTCTCTTGGAGTTTTCCCTTCAAGCAACTTTCGACCTCTTGAGCTACTAGTGCACACCTGAAGCTTCACTCAGCGCGATTTCACTATAAGGTTGTTTCACTAGACTAGACTCTACTTACTTCACCTTTGCCCTCGTATCTCAAGAGAAAAGTATGTTGTAAACTACGGACCATACGATATCAAGCACAGCAACTAACGTAAAGTACACACTATAAGTGCCAATTTCCTTCCACAGATCTCTCTCTTCTACCACCATGGACCAAGAGCAGTACATCCACCGCATCACTCGGTTTTTAGCATCGAAGATTAACATAGTAGAAGAGGAACAGTCAGCAGTCAGTTCAGGAGTTGGGCTGCTGGGACTAGAGTCTGGAGGAGTATTTGATGACTTCACCTTCGACTTGCAGAGCTCAGAGCAAGACCCCTCGCCACTGATACACCCCCACTTTCTCAACCAAGCCACCTCGTGGCTAGAGATGTTGGAAGAGGACTTGACCTTTGGGTTGAGCCTGTACAAAGAAGAAATAGACCCCAATGACTTCATGCCAGAGAGGTCACCACTGCCCTTCACCCACCTCGTCCAAGGGCCCCTACTCCCACCATTGGGGCACGCATTCTATGACACCATCCCAGAACAAACAATCTCCGCTCTGCCTATCAAGCGGGAGCCCTTGCCAATTGTAATAAGGCTTTCCTTAGGAGAAAGCTCCAATCTGAAGAAGAGAGAACATTCAGAGACAGAAAAAGAACACTTGCTCTCACCCCTCTCATCCCTCTCTCCCACGCCTCCTCCACCTCCTACCAAACGGCAGAGGAAAACCTACATCAAGAATGCCTACAGGATCAGAGAAGGACCACTACCTGGCTATCATATCCCCTCTTCAGTGAAAAGGCTAAGAAAGGTAAAAAGGGTAGATTACAAGGCATTTTTCTAAAAATATAAACATATTCCTCACCTACAATGTCGGGATTGCAACCTCGCAAACCAGCAACCCCTCAGACCATCCTCCCCCCCATACTCACAGCAAGCCTCATGGCTCTAAGTCTGCACCACAACCACAACATTGCAGAAGTAGGGGCACAACTGCAATTATACCTTGAAGCCTCAGAAGAATCGCATCTCTCTACACGGTGACAGAGAGAAAGACTATCTGAAATCATCAATTGCCAATGAGCGACGATTCAACAATTATGAAGTGACTTGATGCAAGCAAAAGATCAAATTGCAGCAACACCCACTGGAGCTCAGGGAGCAGCTCCTCGTGTGGAACCGAAGCTCTTAAAGATAATCACAGACCCCGGGGACTTTGATGGAACCAGGGGACATGTATTTAACAAATGGTGGGGGAAAATCCTTATGTGGAAAGCAGAAAACCCCTGTATACTCAATGACAACACCACTGTATGAGTGGTACTCTCCCGAATGAAGAAGGGTGATGCTGCATGGGTTGCCAATACTATATTTCAAGGCACGCAGACCAGAGGCTGGCCCTCATGGGAAGAATTCACAAAAGTGATGCTGGCACACTTCCACCCGATAAATGACAAGGAGTGGCACAAGCAACAGTTACTCCACTTAACACAAGGAAAGACGGACATGGCCACGTTCCTGTCCAAATTTGAATCACATCAATTCATGGCCAAATTGCATCCAGCTCACGTAATTGATCTCCTGTACCACCATGCGGACCAGGAGATCGTATGAAAATATATGTGGGAAAACGGCTACCCACAAGAATTAGACACGTTCACAGATTACCTAAGGATACAAGGTGAGTGCAAAAATTTAATGAAACTCCTCACAAAAGGGACAATCTGGGGATCCAAACTCTGAAAGCCACCCTAGGATCCAAATGTGATGGATATCAACGCGGCCCAGACCACCACCCACGAATGCTTTGGCTGCAGTGGAAAGGGCCACTTTTCAAGGGATTGCAAACACCTGGAACTAAAGAAGTGTCCAGAGTGTGGATACAAATCAGTCCGAGACTGATCACACCAAAAGGGCTGTTCACAGAAACAGCCAAGAAATGTCTGCACCTCAGATGACGAAGGTGCAACCTCCTGGGACGAGGATAAAAGCACCAAAAAGAAATTTGTTCACTCCACACCAAGGAGCTGAACTAACAGTAACGCCACTCCGCCCCTAAAAGTGGAAGCAAAAGGAAAGGGCCGTGATTACATGGCCAACATACAAGATATGGACTTCAAAGCCACCCGGGCTTGGTTCTGGGATTATGAAAACTTGGCTTTAAAATCGGGAAAAGAACAGGCCTAAACCAAATTGGGAATGGTAAGGGCTTTACCGGACAAACTTCTTCTTTTTCTTCATGGTCACCATCTTACATACAAAAACAAAAAAATATTCCTTCTACAAATTCCTTCTCCTTACTTACGATCGATGAATGTATGGAATCGGATGCCTTGGACATCCCCGAACAATCTTCTCCTAACTCTATAGATTCTTTCTTACCGACAGGGGAGCCCTCTTAGAGGCTTGGCCGGGGTGTTACACTGGTGCTTAATTCCCCTATCATATCACCTCATGTTACTGTTGAAGATGAATTTCCCAAAGACATCTTCATCAGGAACCTTCATCTAGATTGAGAAATCCTTCTAGATATCTGCATTGCCCCCTTCGCGAACCAACGTGAAGACAACTATACCCACATAAAGGCCCTATTGGATAGCGGAGCTAATGCTATATTTATCAACCGCAAATGGATACAAGACGCCAAACTCCCCCTTATAAAACTCTGACATGAGATCCCCGTCTATAATGTTGATGGAACCAAAAACTCTGCCAGAAGCATTTCCCACACAGCAGAGCTAGTAGTAGAGTTCCAGGGACATCGAGAGAAGGTCATGGCAGAAGTAACCGATCTGGGAAAGAATGCCTTTATCCTCAGATATGAATGGCTTAAACGACACAACCCAGAAATAGACTGGATGAAAGGCACGGTCCAAATGACCTGATGCTCACATCACTGCCATCGCTTGCAGAGCAAGCCCCTTTTCCTACAACTTCAGGAGAAAGAGAAAGAGAACCTCCAGTATCAGGTCCATGCCACCATTAGAGCGCTTGAAGCGCAGATAGACAAACAAAAACAAGATCCAAAACCCGCGGTAGAAGATCTTGTCCCCCCCGAATATAGAAAGTACTACAATGACTTGCATCTGTAATAAGTTAGAGTTTGGGATGTAAAAATGACCATCTGGGTTGGATAGACAGCTGTCACATTCTTCATTTATGTGGTATTTTCTCACTAGTTCTTGTATCTCCTGTTCAGAGATTTTGCACATTTATAGGAATATTTTATGTCTAAGTTGTACCCCTTCATCAGTGATCAAGATCATGGTGGATCTAACCATCTCCAGGAAGATGAATCTATCCTGCCAAACCACTATCTGTTTGGAGGAGATAACAGTGATCCCTTTATTGTCATCTTCTATTCCTTTTGTGCAATCCTCTTGTCTAGAGAGGGCGTCAGCCTTTGCCATCAAGGCTCCAGGTTTGTGTATCCATATGGCATGGAATCTAGATAGATATTGTTGCAGTTGCTGCACAATAAACATCAGACTTAGTTGTTTCTCATTCTTTTCTTTATCTTATCACAATAAACAGATGCATCTTATCTTTTATCTTACTCTTTGAAGTTCCAGCACTACATGCATGGATGACACTGGTATTCAAGAGTCCCATGACCACTGGTAGTACTTCTTACATTACAACAATGACTGTCACCTAATCTGGATCTTCAAATCTAGGATACAGACATGAGTCACCCTTTTAATCACTGTTCACACCACCCTAGTGGTGCCCTTCTTTTCTTTCTCCCTTCCATTCTCCCACAGACCAATCAAGATCTGGATACTGGATACTCCACAACCCACACACATCCACAAACTTCTCCTTCCATTCTTCCACCAGGATGCAGGAATTACACCTTATATAGATACATTGTTTCCTTATTTAGACTGAGTACTGGGTACCAGCTCAGACTAACAGTGTTACTAGTCAAAGGCTGTGTTCTTGCCTGGTACACAACACTTACTGCAGTCTTGATGACTTAAACCCTCACAGGGTATAGGAATTACTGTACATGTAGCTAGAAACCAAACATGTACAAATAGAGTAGAGAATATATAAACCAAGACCTTGACAAGGCTCAGTCCTCAGTCAAGTTCTCTTGGTGTTTTCCCCTTAACCAAAGGACACATAGCACCTTCACTTGACATTACTTTCTTTCCCACCCACATCTCTCCACTTTAGTACTACACTATGGCAACCTGAGACCAACAACCTTACATCTAGGTTTAGGGTTGTTTCAGATATTGCACCCAGCACACTTGTCAGTGGTTGAGATCCTGTCTCATCATGAACCATTGAAGGTTTGTGTGGTTATTCCATATCTCAAAGGGGTGTCTAGTATCCTCCAGGTAGTGTCTCCACTGTTCTAGTGCTTGGATGATATCTAGCATCTCCTTATCTGCAACAGGGTAGTTTTGTTCCTGGTCTGTCATTGAATGGCTGGAGTAGGCAACCAGGTGCCATTTTTCTTCTTTTAGTATAGAGAGCACTGCTCCCATTGCGAAGTCTGATGAATCACTTTCTAGATGGAATTGGCAGTCTATATCAGGGTATGCCAGGATGGGGGTAGTGATGAATTGGAGTTTGAGCATATCAAACACTTCTTGTTGGTCTTGGCCCCACATGAAAGGGGTGTTAATGTTATCCCTTGTTATACAAGGGTCCTAGTCATTGGCCTCTACTTCAAGGACCTTTGGATGACTAGTGTTTCTTATAGATCTTGATAGATCTCCATATATCCCTAATGAGTTAGCTTTATACTTCCTCTGTATAGTCACTACCTTCAGGATACCTTTACTCAGTTAAGAGGAGGCGATGGCCGACTGTGACTTCACTAGAACTCTTGTACAACGCGGGATGATTGTGTAGATCTAGCTAAGGTACATCGTTATACAGGTGCGGTTTATATAGTGTTGCTGGGGGTGCACAGACCAGGTGATGTCTGTGCTTTACTAAAGTAATGGTCCATGGTAAGGTAAACGTGTAGGGGGTGAGGCTCAGACAAGGCTATGGAAAGGTTATCGTGATGTGGTGAGGGTGTGGAGTTGTGAGTGTGATACCACTTCTTTGGTAGAGAGAGATTAGTGGTGTGACTGATGTTTAATGAGGGAATACTGTGGTACAGCCGCAGTGACTAAGAATGCTGTGGTACCTCCGCAGTGACTGGGGATGCTGTGGCACAGCCGCGGTGACCAGGAATGCTGTAGTACAGCCGCGGTGACTAAGAATGCTGTGGTACCTCCGCAGTGACTGGGGATGCTGTGGTACAGCCGTGGTGACCAGGAATGCTGTAGTACAGCCTCCTATCTTCATATGTAGCATTGTGTGTTACGCTTTCGGCAGAGACTACTTGGTCTCGGGTTACTAGTTTGATGGAGAGAGGTCATGTTCCTGGGTGAATAAGTAGTCCTCCTTAGAAAGAGTACTGGCTGGGTATTAGGCTTTCCGATAGGCCTTTCTCTCGTTGGATAGTGTTTTAGAGCGAAATAGATATGAGGTGAACGGGTGTCCTAAGCCTAGAGGTCCTTGACGGGTTGGTAGACCATGGAGTAACATCTTGTAACAAGGGGTTTCCTTCTTTGTCAGATCATTTAGTTGTTATGCTTGATTCAAGCAGGAGCGAGTGCAGCCTTTGATAGTGGCTCTAGCAAGGTAGAGGTTGGAAGAGACCATGGCAGGACCATGGCTAAGTGGACTGAGGACCATCAACCTTCTAGCAAAGAGAAGGGAGGTAATGACAAGGGTCATTCTAGGATCTGATAGTATTAAGGGACCATTGACCTTCTAATGGGGAGAAGGTAGGTAGGCAACTAAGAGTTCATAGAGCAGGTAACTAGAGAGAAGCCAGCCACAAGATTCAATGGGGGAACCAGGTGTATTTCAAAGGAAGAACTAGCTAAGGAACATGGATAGTTCTGTTGGGTTTATATATTGTTGGAGTATCTCATATTGGTAATCAAATGGAAAGTCATGGAAGGTTGAAGAATGGAAATGAGTTAGTGGAGGAAGGTAGACAATGATGGAGTAAGTAGGTAATTGGCTGATGATGATAAAAGAAGAATGAGTAATCAGCCGGTAGTGACAATAAAAAGATGAGTCATTGTGAAGGGAAAAGATAGTCTGGGTAAAAGAGAAAAGAGTAACCGTAAAAATAGTCATGGGATGAAGGCTAACTGAGAGATTGTAACATTAGTGGTCTAGCCACTTTTGAGTAGTCTTTTATGAATCTGTGATAAAAGTTTGCTAGCCCCATGAAAGATTGAACCCCTCAGAGGTTCTTTGGGGTGGGCCATTCTAGGATTGCTTTTACCTTTTCATTATCCATTTTTATTCCATCCTTTCCAACTATCATGCCTAGAAAATCTACTTCTGTGGCATGGAAAGTGCATTTCTCTGGTTTTACAAATAAATCATTTTCTTCCAACCTGCAGAGGACTTCAAGGACAATTCTATCATGCTTAGCTTGGTCATTGGTCTTTGTGAAGATCATAAGATTGTCTATGTAGACAATCACAACCTCGTCCATGTTGGTGAAGATCTCATTCATCATCACTTGGAAGGTGGCTGGGGAATTGCATAACTGAAGTACATGACTAAGGATTCAAATGCACCTTTGAAATAGATGAATGCAGCTTTCCATTCATCACCTTCCTTGATTTGGACATTGTTTTATCCCCACTGGAGGTCCATTTTTGTAAATAACTTAGCCCCATTGAGCTTGTCTACTAGCTGAGAGATCAAGGGGAGCAGATAATTATTTTTGATGGTATGCTTGTTTAGATATCAGTAATCTTGCACCATTCGTTTTTTGCCATCCTTCTTTGGAACAAAGAACACTGGCGAAGTTTAAGGCAACTTAGAGGGCCATATGTACCCCTTAGCTAATTGGTCATTGAGAAATGCCTTTACTTCTTCTTGTTCCATTACCAATAGGGGAATGAGTCTATCCTTTTTTGGTGTGAAGATATCTTTGAGATCTATTGTGTAATCCCATGGTTTTCATATGGGCATTCTTTCTGATTCCCTTTTTGAGAACTGTTCATAGAATTTTTTGTATTCCCTGGAAACCAGTTCCTCAAGGGTCTTTTCTTTTGGTTTCTCCAACTGTGCTTCTAGCACTCTAATTGTAGTGTGGACTTGATATTGCACATTTTCTTCTTTCTTTTTTAGAATTCAAAGAAAGACCAGTTTATCCTATAGGCAGTGGCAGTGGTGTGGGCAGTGGGTCATTTTGACCATTCCTTTGATCCAATCTATTTCAAGGTTGTGGTGTTTTAGCCATTCATATCCTAAAATAAAGGCATTTTTTGCCTAGATTGGTCACTTCAGTGGTAACCTTTTTTCTATGCCCATGATATTCCACTACCAGTTATGCTGTATAGGTAATGCTACCAGCAAAGTTCTTCATGCTATCTACATTATATATGGAGATATCATGTCAGAGTTTAAATAGGGGGAGATTTGTTTGTTGTGCCCAGGAACAATCCACAAATATGGCATTAGCCCTACTGTCCAGCAGAGCATTGGTCTTTACATATTTTCCTTTGGATCACTGATCGATGGGTGCTATGTGGATAGGAAGAAGGATCTCTCAGTCCTGGTGGAGGCTGCATACAAAGATATCATTGGAAGGGAGATTTGACATAGTTCCATGCAGAGGTGGAGGAGGGGAATTAAGCACTGGTTTATTATCCTGGCCAGGTGTTGCAGTCACCACACAACAAACACCGGACTTAGTCATTTCCTCTACTTTTTTTCATTGTATTGTGATAATGGATGCATCTTATCTTTATCTTTCACAGACCTAGCACCACATGCACAGATGACACTGGTATTAAAGAGTCCCATGACCACCAGTAGTACTTCTTACAATACAACAATAACTGTTGCCTGATCTGGATCTTCAAATCTAGAATACAGACATAAGTCACCTTTTAATCACCATTCACACCACCCTAGTGGTGCCCTTCTTTCCTTCCTTTCTTCTCTGCTTCCATTCTTCCACATCAGTGATATGGCAGTTAATCTCTGACAGACCAATCAGGATCTGGGTACCAGGTACTCCACAATCCACACATGTTCATGAGCTTCTTCTTCCATTCTCCCACCAGGGTGCAAGAATTATACCTTATATAGATATATTGCTTCCTTATTTAGACTGGGTACTGGGTACTGACTTGGGCTAACAGTGTTACTAGCCAGAGGCTATGCCCTCGCCTGGTACACAATGCCTGCCACAGTCTTGATGACTTAAATCCTTGCAGGGCACAGGGATTACTATACATATAGCTAGAAGCCAAACATGTACAAATAGAATAGACAATATATAAACCAAGGCCTTGATAAGGCTTAGACCTCAGTCAAGTTCTCTTGGTGTTTTCCCCTTAACCACAAAATGCACAGCACCTCCGCTTGACACTACTTCTCTTCCCACCTTCACTCTTTCACTTTAGTACTACACTATGGTGATCTGAGACTGACGCCTTACACTAGGTTTAGGATTGTTTCACCAGGCTTCTCAGAAGACCCCCCTGATGGCTGAGTTGAATCAGATAAGTTAGTGGACACTCACATCATAGGTGAAAATTATTCAGAGGTGTCACTATCAGAAGTGTCCAGCTCTGTACATTCATTGATAGATAGAAGGGAAAATCAATTAAGAGAAACAGATATTTTTCATGCATTTTGTATGTATTTGGAAGAGAAACTTAGAGGTGGAGGTGAAATTGTCTGTTTATATGCATGGGTGCCTGTTCCAGTCCCAATCTGGTTCAGGCACTTCCTTTTCCCAATTTGGCTGCCAGAACCTTATAGTCATGGAACCAGGCCTGCACATTTTCAAAGTCAAAGCCCTGGATCGATGCCATGAAATTGTGTTGTTTGTATTAACGTTGACCAAGTCTTAAAGACCTTTTGGTAGTTTCTTGGAGTGACTTCTTGTATTTAAGTGGTGATTCTTGTTGAAAGGACTTCTTTAGGGTCATTTACTAGTTCTCTTGAGACTTGGTACTATTGTGTAGAACTAGCTACTGTTCTAAGTACAAAGGTGGGGTTTATATAGACCAGGATATGAGGATACCTCATGTCTGGGCTGTGCATGACTATACAGGAGTCACAAACAGAAATGAATACTATGGTTGCCTTGAGGAAGAAGATTTAATCAATGTCCTTGAGGCAAGCTGTACAGACAGAAAATGAGAAGCAGGGCTGTCCCCTAGTAACTGGGAGATTGAATGTGATCCCTTAATATTAATGGAACAATTGGGGGGTCCAGGTAAGTGAGGAGATTTTCCTCAATGAGCTGCCCCATGGCAACTATGCCAAAGGCCAAAGAATCCATACTCTGTAAGAGTTGGAACTCTGGGGTCAAAGGAATTAAAGTATCATACTCAAACCAAAAAGCATACCATTCTATAACAGTTTGCCCTTTTCCTCTTTGGGAGGTTGGGCAGTGGTGAAGCTAGTCTGGCTTCTTGGGGTTGTGCAGATTTGCTCTTGTTGGATGAGTTTTTCATCTTCCTAGGATGTTGCTCCTTTGTTGGTGGAGCAGACTTGACACAGCAATGCTAATTTGCATCCTTTTCTATGCTTCTTGTTGGCCCTTATTGTGAACTGACATTTTGAGCACCTTGGAAATTTTGGTTCCTTATAATCATGGGAGAGGTGTCCGTTTTTCCCACAGTTGTAGCAAATGGGGCCACTTCAAGTGGTGTCAATGTCCATGGCATTAGAGTCTTTCCCTTTTGCCTAGAATCTTGCAGTGGATATGGTGCCTTTTGTAATAAGGCATAGGAGGTCAGCCTGTTTGCCTTGTTCTTGGAGATGGGCGATAAACACAGTTAGTGATGCTGGATAACCAGTTGTCATCATATAGCATGTTGTTATTTTGGGGTCAGTGGCTTTGAAGAGAAGGTCAATGCACTGCATTTCCAATAGTTGTGCCATTAGCTGGTGCATTTGAAATTTGGTCAAGAATGAGGCCATATCCGAGTTCCCTTGTTTGAGTGACAGCAGTTGCTGTTTGTGCCACTTTTTGTTGTTGGTGGGGCAGAAGTGGAGGGCAAGATCTCTTTCTAGATCTTCCCATGTTGGCCATCCTTGTGTTGGGACTACCCCAACAGTTGATTGGGCCAGGATTCCAGCCTGTCCTTCTTTGAGTTGTCCAATCACAGTGCAGACTCCTGCTTCTCCTGCCAAAGCAACCAGATTCTCTTTTTTTCATATGGTTACTTTGGACCACCATTTGTCGAACTTTTGTCTCCTTGTTCCATCATATTCTCCAAGGTCTGGGACTACCTTGGAGAATTTTGGTGCTCCTGGTGCCACTCCTGGTGCTGCTAGGACTGGCCCTCCAAGTTCTTGTGCTTGAAATATTGCCAATGCATTTTGTTGGTTGGTTAGCAGTTGTTGTTGTTGAGCCAGGAAGTTCTGTTTCTGGGTCATCATGTTTGTTGCAGCATTGAGCTGCTCCTGCATATTGTTGAAGGCCAAAAGTTGTGTTTCTAGCCATCCTTGTAAATTGGCACTGAACTGTGCCTGTTCTTGTGTCCCATCTTGAATAAATCCAGTGATCACATCTTGGAGTTGTTGGGGGAGGGTGTTCTCAGCCATGACATTTGAATAAAAATGAGTATATTAAGTTCTTTTTAAAATAAACCTTTGTAATCGACCCACAGTTGATTCCTTAGTCTCTTTATACTATTTGGGATGTGATATTCCAGTACTTCTTCAAAGCCAATTTGGTATGCTTTTCTTTTGTAAGCATGGCACTGTCTTTTCCTAGGCCCAGGTTGGGGAGGCAAAAGACTAGGCATTAAGAAGGTGAGTGGTGAAAGCAGTTTCTCTGGCAAAGGTGATCTGCTCCACTTATTGATGCACTCAGGGAAGATGGCACTGCATTCTTCTAATAAATAGCAATGAAGGGATGGAAACTCTTTGCACTTTGGGGTAATCCTCTCTTCAAAGATCTCTCCTTCCTCTAACTCATTGAAAAGTTCTGGATAGTTCTCTCTTGTAAGCAGCAGTGGGACAGAGCAGGGAAAAGGTGGCAGTGTTGCAGTTTCAGTTATTTTTCCATATTTCCTATGTTTTTCCCTATCTTATCTTATCTTGCCATATGGCTCTTATCTTATCTGTGCACAGCCTCACTCTCACTGTGTCACATCTTCACATCTTCACACCTTCACTATGTCACCTTTTCACTATGTCACACCTTCACCTGTTCACTCCTTTCACTGTTCACTCCTTCCATTGGACCCTGCATGCTTCTCTTCCATTCTGCCACATCAATAATGTGGCAGCCTCATTGACTTAATTTTCATGCTTCTCTTCCATTCTGCCACATCAGTGATGTGGCAGCCTCATTGCTTTAATCTCCATGCAGTGCATGGCTATGCTGATCCCTTTATCTCTATTAGATCTTGGACCCTTAGACCCTTGATCTGCACCTTTCCCTCATGCCTTTCATTTATAGACCCTAGATTGATTCATTTCCTGCCACACCATGCCTTTTCCTCATGCTACTGCTTCTCTTTCATTTTATGGCTATGCCAACATGTGTAGAACATATGTTAGGCTGTGCCCTTATCTAGATTAGACATACACATATACATACAATCCTAGAAATATATAAACCCCAAGGCCCAACTGAGGAATCTCCTCAGTCTGGTTCTCTTGATTTTAGTCTTGATCTTATGCTTGGTCTTGCCCTCTAAGAGCTAGGAGCCTTGATGGTTCACCAGTACTCACTGAAACAACCCTAAACCAAGTGTGAAGCATAGGTCTCAGGTTGCTGTAGTATAGTACTAGATAAAGTAAAGGGGGGAGAGGAGTAGAGGTCAAGCGGAGGTGCTATGTATCCTGTGGCTAAGGGGAAAACACCAAGAGAACTTGACTGAGGTCTGAGCCTCATCAAGGCCTTGGTTTATATATTGTGTATACTATTTGTACATGTTTGGTTCATAGCTATGTGTAAGGTAAATCCTGTGCCCTGCAAGGATTGAGTTATCAAGACTGCAGTGAGCATTGTATACCAGGCGAAGACACAGCCTTTGGCTAGTAACACTGTTAGTCTGAGCTAGTACCTGGTACCCAGTCCAAATAAGGAAACAATATATCTATATATGGTATGATTCTTGCACCCTGGTGGAAGAATGGAAAAGAAGGTTCATAATCATGTGCAGGCTGTGAAGTACCTGGTATCCAGACCCTGATTGGTTGAGCAGAAATTAACTGCCACATCACTGATGTAGGAGAATGGAAGTGAAGAAGAAAAAGAAGGGCACCACTAGGGCAGTGTGAACAGTGATTAAAAGGTGACTCATGTCCATATCCTAGATCTGGAGATCCAGATTGGGTGATAGTCATCATCATATGGTGAGAAGTACTACTGGTGGTCATGGAACTCTTTAATACTGGTGTCATCCATGCACATAGTGCTAGGGCTGCAAAGATAAGATAAGATAGAGCATATCCATTGTCGCGATAGGGAAAAAGTAAGGAAATATGGTTAAGTCCAATGTCTGTTGTGCAGTGACTGCAACACTACCCCCCTGCTAGGGGTCAGCTTCCAGATGACTAAGCAGGTGGATGTCGTATAAATAGGAGTTGTTTTGCAGGGTGAGGTGGATAGAGAACGAACAATGTCTTCCTATATTGTCATCCTCTTCGCTATTGCCTTCATCCTGTGGGCATTCATGTTCAGCATCTTTTTGCTGACCATGGTGATTTTGTGGGCAGCAATGGATAGTAGTGAGGCACAGGTGGTGGATGTGTACCTCTGTAAGTGGGTTGTTATGTCATTATATCATGTGTTAACGCTAATCCAGTCGGGTTTCTGGTGCTGTTGTATGCAGTGTGGAATCCGAGCTGGATGATGAGTGACGAGGGAGGTAATACGTATGGATATGAGATGGAGACACAGTTCCAGGATAGGTTATGGAGTCAGCAGGCAGCAGTGGGTATGGGTGGGCTGGCAATGGATCCACCTACCACTGTGGGAGGGTGGGGTACGGATGATTAGGGATGATGTAGCCTGTCAAATGGAATCTCCTGGTGGGGTCAAATCTCAGATCTATTGTCGTGTGTGGGTTTGAATAAAAATAGAAAGTCAGCAGGGTCAATGGAGAGGGATTGGGGGGTGGTGGGGTGGGAATTGTGAAATTTGGTGATGGTGTCTTTTGCATTAGTTAGGTTTCCCACAGGTTCCCATGTCCTATCAGTCTCGTTATAGCCCTGCCAATGAATTAAATATTCTAGATGTTGTCCCTTGTAGTGCGAGTCAACTATGTAGTCAACTTCCCATTCATTGTCTCTGTCCTCCATGACTAGCATGGGTTCCAGTCGGTTTGTGTTTTGGCCATCAAGGCACTTTCTATAGGGTTTAATCTAGGAGACATTAACCATAGGGTGAATGTGCATCGTGCAGGGTAGTCATAGCGTTACTGCATTTGGTCCAGCCAATGCTGTGATTTCATAAGGGCCTAGCCATTTCTTGGTGAGCTTTTTGCTTGCCCTGGTCAATTTTATGTTTTCCGTGCTGAGCCAGACTTGCTGGCCAATGGTATAAGCCAGTGCTGTGGACCAGTGTCTATCAGCTTGACGTTTCATGCATTCCTACACTTGGACAATATTCTCTTTTACATCAGCAAGAAGCTTGAGGAAATCATCAGTGGTGGGTGCTTTGCTTTGTGCAGCCAATGGGTTTGAGGGTCCTGCCTGAATAGGGTAAAGGTGTGTCACTTCAAAGGGTGAATGTTTCATGGTGGAGTGCTTCTTGTTGTTAATGGAGAACTGCGCGATTGAGAGCCAATCAGGCCAATTGTATTGTCAGTCAAAGCAATAAATACATAAGAATTTGCCAACTTCTTTGTTTGTGATCTCAGATTGTCCATCTATCTGAGGGTGGAAGGAGGTGGATAATTTAGTTTCTATGCTGAATCTGTGGTTGACTTCTTTCATGACTTCTGATGTGAACTGCGGGCTGCAGTCGGAAGTGATCAATTTGGAAATGCTGTGGTGTTTCCAAATGTGATTCATAAATAATTTGGTGGTTTCTATGGCAGAGATTGCCTTGGTGTAGGGAATGAGTTCGACTTCTTTGCTGAATCAGTCAACTACTGTCAGGATGGAGTCATAGCCCTGGAAAGGGGGTATGTTGGTGATGAAGTCAGTGGTGATGTGTTTCCAAGGTCCATCAGGAACCAGAAGTGGTTGAAGTAGCCCACTGGGGCTTAATTTGTTTTCTTATGCCTTTGGCAGGCATTGCACCGGGCGATGTACTTCTTGACCATTGAGGTCATACTTGACCACCCATAGCTGCATTGCAGCAACTCTAAAGTTTTGTCGTAGCCCAGGTGTCCTGCAACCAGGGAGTCATGGCATCATTGGATGACTTGCATCCATAATAAGTTAGAGTTTGGTATGTATAAATGACCCTATTCGTTGGTGAAGCAGCTGTCTCATTCTTCTCATATTCCGTGCTTGCGATTGAGATCCTGTATCTCATGTTTCATAAGCTTGCATGTTTCCAGAAATATATTATGTCTAATTTGGGACCCTTCATCAGTGATCAAGATTATTGAAGATCTAATCATCTCCGGGATGATGACAATGATTCCTTTGTTATCATCTTCTATTCCGATAGTGTGGTCCTCTCATCTAGATAGGGCATCCACTTTGGCCATTGAAGCTCCTGGTTTGTGGATCCATATGGCGTTGAATCTAGATAGATATTATGCCCAACAGGCTTGTTATCAGTTGAGATCCTGCCTTATCATGAAGAATTGGAGGTTGGCATGGTCATTTCATATCTCAAATTGGTGTCTTGTGCCTTCCAGATAGTGTCTCCATTGCTCTAATGCTTGGATCACGCCTAGCATTTCTTTATCTGCAACAGGGTAGTTTCGTTCCTGGTCAGTCATAGAGTGGCTGGAGTAGGCCACAGGGTGCCATTTATCCTCTTTTAGTATGGAGAGTATTGCCCCTGTTGTGAAGTCAAAAAAGTCGATTTCTAAGCAGAATTGACAGTCTATATCAGGGTATGCTAGGATGGGGGCAGTGGTGAATTGGAGTTTGAGCATGTCAAATGCTTCTTGTTGGGGTTTGTCCCAGATGAAGGGGGTCTCCTTTTTGGTTAGGTCGTTTAGCAGTCTGGCCACTTTGCTGTAATCTTTGATGAAGTGGTGATAGAAGTTTGCCAAGCCCATGAAGCTTCAGATGCCTTGGAGGTTCTTTGGTGTGGGCCAGTCCAAGACCACTTGGACCTTTTTGTTGTCCATTTTTATTTTGTTCCTTCCAACTATCATGCCCAAAAAGTCCACTTCTGAGGCGCGGAAGGTACACTTCTCTGATTTCACAAATAAGTCATTTTCTTCAAGTCACCAGAGTACTTCAAGGATGATTCAGTCATGTTCAGCGATATTGTCTATTTTTGTAAAAATCATAAGGTCGTTGATGTAGACGATCATGACTTCGTCCATATCCGCAAAGATCTCATTTATCATTGCTTGGAAGGTGATGGGGGAATTGCATAACCCAAAGTACATGACTAAGGGTTCAAATGCACCTTTGAAGCAGACGAAAGTGGCTTTCCATTCATTGCCTTCCTTGATCTGAATGTTGTTGTATCCCCATCTAAGATCCATTTTCGTAAACAACTTAGCTCCTTGGAGTTTGTTGACTAGCTGGGAGATAAGGGGGAGTGGGTAGTTATTTTTGATGGTGTGTTCATTAAGGTATCTGTAATCTTGTACCATGCGCTTTTTGCCATCCTTTTTTGGCACAAAGAAGACTGGTGATGTCTGAGGGGACTTAGAGGGTCATATATACCCTTTAGTGAGTTGGTCATCCAGGAAGGCTTTGACTTCTTCTTGTTTTGTTACTGAAAGGGGAATTAGTTGGCCCTTTTTCAGCTTAAAGGTATCTTTGAGATCTATTCTGTGATCCCACGGCTTTCACATAGGCATGTGTTCTGATTCCTTTTTTGAGAATCACCTGTAATATCTTTTGTACTTTTTCAGGACTAATTCTTCGACCATCTTTTCTTTTGGCTTTTCTGCCCATGCCTTGAGTGCTCTAAGTGTGGCATGAACCTGATACTGTACATCTTCTTCTTCCTTTTCTAAGATCTGGAGGAAGACCAGCTTATCCTGTAAGCAGTGGCAATGGTGTGGGCATCAGGTCATCTTAACCATTCCTTTGGTCCAGTCAATTTTGGGGTTGTGGTGTTTCAGCCATTCATATGCTAAAATGAATGAATTCTTTCCTAAATTAGTGACCTTGGTGGTGACTTTTTCCCTATGTCCTTGATATTCCACCACTAGTTCCACCGCATGGGTAATGCTTCCTGTGGAGTTCTTGGTTCCATCCACATTGTACACAGGTATGTCATGTCAGAGTTTAAATAAGGGGAGATGAGCGTCTTGCACCCATTTTCAATTGACAAATATGGCATTAGCCCTGCTGTTGAGCAGGGCCTCCATTTTGGTGTAGTTCTTTTTGGATCTTTCTGAGAAGGGGATGATGTGGATAGGGAGGAGAATTTCTTAGTCTTGGTGGAGGTTTCTCACAAAGATGTTGTCAGGTTCTTTATCTCCAGTGAGAGTGTTAGCGTCATTAGAAGGGGAATTAAGCACTGGTTTGGCGTCTCAGCCAGGCCTCACAGAGGACCCCCCTGATGGTAAATCTGTATGGAAGTTAAGGTTAGGTAATTGTTCTGAATCATTGTCAGTGTCCAGTTCAGTACATTCATCAATGGTAAGTAAGAAAAAACTATTTTTGTACATATTTGAAAATTTTCTAATTTTTTCTGTTTTGGTAGCTTCACCTGTTCCAGTTCTGATCTGGTTCAGGCTTGGCCTTTTTCTGATTTAGTAGCAATGTGTTCGTAATCACGGAACCATGCCTGTGTGGTGTTGAAGTCCATTTCCTGAATGTTGTCCATGTAATTTCACCCCTTGCCCTTTTCTTCTTTGGGCAGTGGTGCAGTGTTAGAGTTAATCTAAGTCCTCGTGGTTTGAACACTTTTGGTGCTTTTATTGTCATCCCAGGATGTTGCTCCTTCATTAGCAGAGTGGACTTTGTGTTTCTGCCCTTTCGAGCACTTAGGCTTATGGATTGTTCCATTCTGTGCACTTTATTTTTGGATGCATGCACTGTTTTGAGAAGTGGCCGGTTCCTCCACAGTTATAATACCCAGAGTTGCCACTTTTGGCAGCATCAATGTCCATGGTGTTAGGGTCTCATGTTGTCCTTTTCTGGTCAGAGTGGCTAGAAGCCCTTTTGGTCCCTTTTGTCATTAATCGGAGGAGGTCCAATCTGGCACCTTGTTGGCATAAGTAGGTGATGAAGTCTGCTAGGACTGTGGGAACTCCGTTTGTGAGCATGTATCGTTTGATAATTCCTTGGTCTATGGTACGGAACAGGAGGTCGATGCATTGGTGTTCTGGTAGTTGGGCTGTGAGTTGGTGCATTTTGAACTTAGTGAGGAAAGTGGCCATGTCCATCTTTCTGTGTTGTAAGGAGAGTAACTGTTGTTTGTGCCATTCTTTATTGTTTATGGGCCAGAAGTGGGTGATAAGTGTTGCTTTGAAGTCTGCCTACGGTGGGTATCCTTATGTTGCTGAGGTTGTGACGATAGTGTGGGCTAGGGTGGCAGCATCTCCTGATCTCATTCATCTGAGGACCACCCTCACAGCTGCATTACCTTGGAGTGCCACATCATTCTCTGCTTTTCATATTTGGACCTTCATCCACCAATCATCAAACTTTTGTCCTTGTGAACCATTATAGTCCCTTGGGTTAGGAATGACTTTGGAAAATTTTAGAGTGCCTCCTAGTCCTGCAGGTGCTGCTGCTGCTGCTGCTCTGCCTATTCTGGCTTGTAGTTGTTGTGCTGCATTTTGTAACTCTTGTATTTGAGTCTGTTATAGTTAGACTCTCACTTTTGCTTCGTTTGATTGTGTAGTGAGGGCATTAAGCATAGCATTTTGCTGCCCTAGGTAGTTTCTTATTTCTTGAGTGAAGGTCTGGAGGTACCCTCCTCTGTTGTCATTTTTGATTTGAGTGAGGACATTTCCTAATGCATCGGGGATTTCAAATGCAGCCATTGCATAAGATCAAGAAAAGTGATATATTTAGAAGAACTTTTTGTAGTTCACCCACTTCTTTTCTCTATGTCTCTTTATCTCCCTTGGTACATGATATCCCAGTATTGGTCCAAATCCTATGTGATAGGCAGTCTGGATGTACTCTCATCTCTGCCTCTTATGTGAAGGAGGAGGGGTTTCTGGGAGAGGTGTCAGCGGTGACAAAGGACTCAGAGTCCATTCTCTCTTGGGGATGTGGTCAGGGAAAGCAGCATGGTGTTCTATGGATGAAAAGCACAGAGCTATAGGTGAATTCTCCCACTTGATAGAGACCATGGAGTTGTGAGTAGGCTCCTCATTGTTGAATAACTCAGGACATATATGGCAGAGGGCTTCTAATGTGGGAGGGCCTGTTAGGAATGGTCCTGGGATGGACCCTGGTGTATGGTCATTGGGGTCTTCTTCGCTCAATGAGAAGATCTGTTCTTTGCCCAACTTCCCTAATTCAGCTGGGAGTAAGTCATTGGAGGCTGCTGATGTGATAACTATAGGGAGGGGGTGCGTGTTCTCGTCTGCACCTTTGAAGTCCTCCCAAAACCCTTCTAATGATCTTCCACACTCTGGTCCCAGTGAGCCAATGTCTGGCACAACTGCTAACTGCTCCTGTTCTACGTATACATTAACTATTACTGCCTCCTAGGCACGAATGCAAGTGTTGTACTCAGTGTGAGTGGTGGTGAAGGTGGAAAAAGGATGGAGAGATCTGTGAAAGTTAATTGGCACTTAGTGTGCACTTTAAGATTAGCTGCTGTGCTTAATTTTGTACAGTATATTAGGTTATGCACTTGAAACAACCTAAAACCTTGAGGGATGTCGAAGACTTTGGTCGCCTGTAGAGCTTGGACTAGTGGAGTATAGTGGTGGTGCTGCTGAACACTCGGTTTCAGGGAATACACCAAGAGAACTAGACTGAGGACTCAGCCTCACTAGTCTCTGGTTTATATATTGATGAGGTGTGGCTATGCTACTACCAGAGTGCGTGTCTAAGGTGAGTCCGTATGTCTAGACTAGCCAATAGCATATCTTGCTTAGGATGCGTCAGCGTCTGAGTAATCGTATGAGTCATGCTGACAGAGCCATGACTGCAGAATGAGTAAGATGTGCACTGTCAACCCAACGAGGCAGCACGGTAATTAAATAAGAAGGAACGGAGATTAAATAGAAGCACACAGCCTGGCTGTGGCAGAATGGAAGAGAAGCCATCAAGGCTGTGAAGCAGAAATGAAAAGTTGGCTGAGATCTCCGTATCCTAGATCTGAGATCTGGATCGGGTGAGAGTCTCTGTGCCAGACGGAACCTAGTGATCCTGAGTCCCGGTGGGGCGAGACTGCAGGTCCTACCGTGCACTCTTGTGCCGGGTCTGCGAATGAAGATAAGATGCATCCGTGTGCACAATAAGAAGAAAAAGAAAGTAACGCTAAGTCCGTGTTGCGTTGTAGTCCATTTGCAACAGCACTGTTAATGTTGCAAACGGACTACAACACGATACGGACTTAACGATATTTCTTTCTTTCTTTATCTTATCGCGAACACGGACGCACCTTATCTTTTACTTTCACAGACCCGGCACAAGAGTGCACGGAAGGACTTGCAGTACCCCAGTATTCAAGAGTCACATGACCACTCGGGTACTCGGGATCACTAAGTCCCGACTGGCACCAAGACTCTTGCCCAATCCAGATCTGAGATCCAGGATATGGAGATCTCAGCCAACTTTTCATTTCCGTCTCACAGCCTCGATGGCTTCTCTTCCATTCTGCCACAGCCAGGCTGTGCGCTTCTATTTAATCTCCGTCTCTTCTTATTTAATCACCGTGCTGCCTCATTGGGTTGGCAGTGTGCCTTTAGTCATTCCACAGTCATGGCTCTGTCAGCATGACTCACACGCTTACTCAGGCGCTGACGCGTCCTGAGCTCTATATGCTATTGGCTAGTCTAGACATACAGACTCACCTTAGACACGCTGCTCTGATAATAGCATAGCCACACACCGTTAATATATAAACCAGAGACTAGCGAGGCTGAGTCCTCAGTCTAGTTCTCTTGGTGTATTCCCTAGAACATAGTGTCTAGCAGCACTGCTACTATTCTCTCACTCTTAGTCCAAGTCCTAGCAGGCAACCGAAGTCCTCGACCACACATCAAGGTTTTAGGTTGTTTCAGTTAAGGTTAGTGTGAGGGTGCAAGGTGAGATGTGGAGTCAAGTTCTAATCAAACAACCCTAAACCAAGTGTGGAGCATAGGTCTCAGGTCACCGTAGCATAGTACTAGGTAAAATAAAGGGGGGAGAGGAGTTAAGGTCAAGCAGAGGTGTCATGCATCCTATGGCTAAAGGGAAAACACCAAGAGAACTTGACTAAGGTCTGAGCCTTATCAAGGCCTTGGTTTATATATTGTGTATACTATTTGTACATGTTTGATTCATAGCTATATGTAAGGTAAAGCCCATGTCCTGCAAGGATTGAGTCATTAAGACTGTGGTAAGTGTCGTGTACCAGGCAAGGACACAGCCTCTGGCTAGTAACACTATTAGTCCAAGCTGGTATCCGGTACCCAGTCCAAATAAGGAAACAATATATCTATATATGATATGATTCTTGCACCCTGGTGGAAGAATGGAAAAGAAGGTTCGTAATCATATGCAGGCCATGAAGTACCCAGTACCCAGATCCTGATTGGTTGAGCAGAAATTAACTGCCACATCACTGATGTGGGAGAATGGAAGTGAAGAAGAAAAAAAAGGGCACCACTAGGGTGGTGTGAACGGTGATTAAAAGGTGACTCATGTCTGTATTCTAGATCTGAAGATCTGGATTAGGTGACAGTCGTCATCGTATGATGAGAAGTACTATCAGTGGTCATGGGACTCTTTAATACCAGTGTCATCCATGCACATAGTGCTGGGGCTGCAGAGATAAGATAAGATAGAGCACATCCATTGTTGCAATAGGGGAAAAGTAAGGAAATATGATTAAGTCCAATGTTCATTGTGCAGCGACTGCAACACTCACTGTCTCCCCTCTATCTATGATTGGCTAAGTGGTCTATGCTGTCACTCTGGGCAACCTGGAATTTGATGTTGCTCTTAGGGTTGTTTCAGGCAGTGATCCTTCTGGTGAGAAGTTATTGGGGTCAATAGTCAGTTCTCTCTCTTGGCTTGTAGCTATTCTCCTGGCGAGTTCTCTCTCTAAGCTGTCATGGATATCCCACAATGTCTATACTAATGGACATTCATTCTCTTGAACCCTTTCCTCAAATGATCCTCTAGATAGCTCCATACTCTATTCCTAATGCCTCTCCTTCTGCTACTGGGGGTTCTTCTACAACATTAATGAGTTGGGTGATGAGGGTGGTGATGTGGAGGGCATACTCCTCAAAGTCTTTGGATGTAGAGAAAAGAGTCCTATGGAAGCTAATTGACACTAGTGGCCCACTTTTGCGTTAGTAACCTGTGCGTGATTTGTTATGTTCATGTGAGAAACAATGCATTTGTGGGAATGTGAAGGCAAGAGAAGTAAGAGTTAGTCTAGTTCTAATGAAACAACCTAAAACCAATGAGAATCTTGGACTTTGGTCACCTTATAGGACTTGGACTAGTGATGAGAGTCTAGTAGTGGTGCTGCTAGATACTAGGTTCTAGGAAATACATCAAGAGAACTAGACTAAGGGTTCGTCCTCAGTAGCCTCTGGTTTATATATTCACAGAGTGTGGCTATGCTACTACCAGAGTGCATGTCTAAGTTGTGTCCATATGTCTAGACTAGCCAATAGCATTTCAAGCTCAGTACACGTCAGCATTTGAGTAAGCGTGTGAGTCATGCTGACAGAGCCATGACTGCAGAGTGGCTAAGTAATGCACTGCCAACCCAATGAGGCAGTGCAGTGATTAAATAGAAGCAAGCAGTAATGAAAAAGAAGGGCACAGCCTTGGTTGTGGCAGAATGGAAGAGAAGCCATCAAGGCTATGTGATGGAGATTAAAAGGTGGCTGAGATCTCCATATCCTAGATCTGAGATCTGGATCAGGCAAGAGTCCCTGTGCCAGATGGAACCTAGTAGTACTGAGACTAGGTGAGGGTCTGGCCTCTACTGTGCACTCTTGTGCTGGGTCTGTGAATGTAGAGATAAAATGCATCCATGTGTGTGATAAGATAGAAAAGAAAGAAATAGCACTAAGTCCATGTTGTGTTGAAGCCCGTTTGCAACACAAATAAGTGTCCCAATGACATGTCATTTTGAAATGCTTGTATCTCACTCCCATGGCAATCAAATTACATAAACCAAAGTTGTTTCATAATGCCAAGAGCAAGTACTTTCATTTATTCTGCAAGCACTTTATCTGATTTATTCTTGCTCTTCTATAATTTTCCAATCTTTCCAAAATGGCAGAATATTAGGACACTTTTTTGAGCCACTGTATATATCAGGAGACACTATGACTACAGTCCTCAGTCTAGTCTCTTGGAGTTTTCCCTCCAAGCAACTTTCAATTCCTCTCTTGTCTAAGTGCAACATAAAGCTCAGTCATTTTTACTATTCATTTTTGGTCATTTCACCTAGTTTGTAAGCCTTTTTGACATACTCTTGTCTAGGCTTCTTGTAAAATGGTTCTGGAAAGGGAGTAAAAGGTAAAAGTGGTGACAAAGATGTCAATAGTTGTTACAAGATGGTTGAGAAGAAAGAAAGGCATTCCCATATTTTTTTCCTCTGCTGGAGAACTCCAAATGCAATCCTATGCCCAAGATCTATAATACATTTCCTTTTCCTATTCATATCTTAATCAAACATGAAGATACCTTATGTTTCTTTATTTTAACTATTATATCTTGCTGCACAAAGCAATACTAATCCATGAAGATACCTTATGGTGACCAAGTCATTATATAGCATGTACCACACACAGCCAAAGCATGAGGCAACCTCATGGCTTGGTCTATGCACACTCCCATACTCTATATAAAGTTCCTTTCATACTCTCCTGTACCTTAGCTAGTTCTATGCCAATCATCCAAGTTGTTATAGAATGGTACAATTTCTGATTTGAGTATGATACTTTAATTCCTTCTATCCCAGAATACCAATGTCTCAAAATATTGGATGGGCTGACCTTTGGAATCATAGCAGGGGGGCATACCTTAGAAGAGAACCTCACCACTTATTTCAATGCCCCAATTGTCCCTCTTACTTTGGGAGATTGGGCCCAGTGTAACCATTACTAGGAGGATAGCCTCCATCATTTTGTTCATTTTCACAGACCCTTGAGGCAACCACATGCCTGCTTCATTTCTGCACACCTCAAGGTAGTTACCAGTTCATTTCTGTTTATGACTTGTCTGTAGTACTACACAGCCCGGACATGAGGCAACCTCATGTCATAGTCTGTGTGCTATTCCTGGCTCTATTTAAAAGGGCAATACCACTACCATGTACCTTAGCTAGTTCTACACAATACTGTCAAGTGTAACCAAGAGTTCTAGCAAAGACTTGATCAAGATAAATCTCTAGGACAAGACTTAACTAAAGTCTAGGAAGAAGCCAAAGGAATCTGACTCAAGGAAACATGTTACAAGTGATAGTAACATTAACATAAGTGTTATAGAACTAAAGTCTCTTTAAGTGAACTCCATGGGCTTTTACAACATCTAGTAAAGAACCCTCTTTCCAAAGCCTAGTAACTAAAGATATTGGAACACTTGAAGCTTCCTACAGATGTATTGAAATCTAGAGCCCTATTAATGATCTTTAAAAATAACTTCTATCAAGAATAGGACAACTGCAGGTATAGAAACACCAGGAAGCCTTTGTCTTCAAGAAAATATACCACTCTATTCTCTAACACTTGGTCAGCATTAACAATTGTTAACGTTAAACCAAGCTTCTTGCGAGAACTTCTTTGAGCGGTCTCTTTCATTTGTGGTTAAGGATTTGTTCTTCTTGGTTACTTCTTTAGAGTCTTTCACTAGTTCGCTTGTAACTTGGTATGATTGCGTAGAACTAGCTACCGTTACAAGTACGAGGAGACTCTTTATATAATGAGGCAGTTTGAGCATGGACCAAGACATGAGGCTTCCTCATGTCGGGCAGTGCTCTGCTGCGGAACGAGTCAGGGATGGAAATGAAGTTAACATGTGGTATCCTCGAGGTGAAGAAGTTGAACGTAAGACCACGAGGATAAGATATGTAGCGGAAATAAAAGGAGGCTATGTTGTTAGCTACCATGGAGATTGCGCGCGATCTCCCAACATAACGGGAACGATCGGTGATTGTAAGTAAGCATAGAGGTTCTCTTCCATGAGTCTTCCCATGGAAACTATACCAAAGGCCAGAGCGTCTTCCCTAGGGAGAGACTGATACTCTGGGGGAGAAGGAATCAACGTATCGTACTCAAACCAATAATCATACCGTTCTATAACATTACCCCCTTCGTAGAACTGAAGCACCGCTTCAGTTATCTTTCCCTGCATCTTTCCTTTAAAGACTAACTCCTCCTCCATCGGAATTGTTGCCCTCATTCCATATGTGTATTTCCAGGTCCTCGTCGGAGTCGTATCTGGCTCAGTGTAAGGGGCACTCAACTCGAGAGTGGCCCAGCAAGTTGCAGACAGGACATTGTATCTGCGGACAGAATTTTTGAGGGTGGCCTGGAGCACTCGTTTTGCAGTGAGGGCACGTGTAATACGGGCATTCAACCCGGAAATGGCCCGTCCGGTTGCAGGTGAAACAATGCTTTTCAGTCGGACCAAATTGTTGTGTACTTGTCGTTGCTCCCGGGTCATCGATTGCAACAAGCTGGGCGGGAGCGGTAGCACGTCTAGGTGGAGGGGGAAGAGGTCGTGTGTAGGATGGAGAGGGTGTTCGGGGGTGGTATTCCCAATCAGGTGTTGCAGGTTGCGGAGGGTTTGTCTGGTAGACGTATGGTTGAGCTCGTCTTCCTTGGATAGCCGAGGCAATGAAGGAGTCTGGGGATAATACCTCTGCGTTCTCCTGTTGGAGTCTTCGTGGATGTCCTTGGAGGGGTTCTGTTCTCCTGGCGACCTGTGGGGGCGGAGTGCTCCGAAACGACAGGGGGGTTCCTTCCCTGGAACTTGCGACCACCGTAGTGGTATCACCTTCTTCTTCGTTGATCTCTCCTTCCTCTCTTTCTCTAATTGGGATTCTTTCTCCTCCGTCTCGGTTCCTCCACATCCTCCTCATGGCCTCGTTGAAGTCCTCATCGAAGAATCCGGTTTCCCGGAAGTAGTCATCCCACTCCCCCACAGAGAGTGACGCCAGAATGGGGAGAAGGAATGGGGAGAGGATTTCGGGGAGCAGGTTGTTAATCACCCTGAAGAATCCGTCGTTGTGGAGAAGGTCGAGGACTCTTCGTTTGGCGTCTGCCAGTGCGCATGTCATGGCGTTGTCGTAGGGGGCGGGGAGTCCTTGGGGGCAGCATAAGTTGTGGGTTAGAGATAGCGTTTTGAATGTGCGGAATAATTCAATGCCTTCGATGAGGCGATGGTTTTCCGTGTACCATGGGTCGCGTTCTAAGGCATAGCAGGCGATGGCGTTGCCAATGACTACCCCGTAGAGCATCCTTCGGGCATCTGCTGGGAGACATTGGACTTGGATGGGGAGCTTCTTGTTGAGAACGGTGGGGGCGAGGGTGGAAGACATGTTTGTGGAGCTGGGTGGTTTATCGGCTTGGTGGGGCTGATGGGTCTTTTCAGCTTAGCTTGTGCCGGGTTTTATATGCTTTGAGGATGGTCTGTGCGTTTGTTATGTTCCGTTCTGGTTCCCACGTATTTTCAGATGTGGCATAACCTTTCCATGCCACTAGGTATTGTCTTCGGTTCCCGCTTCCTCGGTGTGAGATAATTTTTTCTACTTCGAATTCTTCTTCCCCTTTTATCATTATGGGCGGTGGTTCAGCAAAGCTAGGGCCATGTTCCTGGGTTTGTTTGTATGGGGATAGTAGGGAGGCGTGGAATACGTCGTGGATTTTCCATTGTCTCAGGAGTTTTAGTTGGTATGTTATGGGAGAGAGGACCTTAATGATCTCAAAGGGTCCTTCCCTTTTAGGTGCGAATTTTCTTGATTCGTAGTGGGTTTTGAGGTTTCTTCCTTCTAGCCATACTTTTTCTCCTACTTTCCATGGTTTGAAGTTTGATTTTATTCTTTCTCTCATTATTCTTTGTGTTATTTCGTGTGCTGCTAAGGCTTCTTTTCATGCTTCTTCTATTTCTTTTAGTCTGTTTTCTAGGTGTGGGATGAAGGTTTTCCCTATCTTTGGGTAGCTTCTTGGCTCGTATCCGTACATGAGGTAAAACGGGATTTGTCCAGTTGAAGAGTGTACGGCAGAATTATGGGAAAATTCGGCGATTGGGAGGAGTTCGGCCCATTTGGATATATCCTTTCTGCAAAATATCCTTAGGTAAGTTTCTAGTTCTTGGTTTACTCTTTCCGTTTCTCCATCGGTCTGTGGGTGGAATGCGGTGGATAGTTTTAGGTTGTATTTCAATAGGCGAGATAGTTCTCATGCGAATGCTGAGGCAAATTGTGGTCCTCGGTCCGATATGCGTGAGTCATGTAGTCCAAAGCGGGGAAATATGTTTTTGAAGAAAAGGGTGGCTATGTTGGCAGCAGATGCTGTTTTGTTTGTTTTTAGGAAAATTACCCCCTTAGTAAGCCCATGGTCGACCACAACCAATATGGAATCAGCGCCGTCGCTGGGGGGTAGGTCGGTGATGAGATCAACAGAGATTTGTTGGAATGGGCGGGTGGCTTTGGAGTGGATTGGAGATATCGCTGGTGTGCTGGGGTGGGTGTTTGTCTTGTAGGCTTGACAGATTGCGCAACCAGTAACATATTTCCTGATAAATGAAGTCATTCCGGGCCACCAGTAATCTCTTTGGGTGCGGGCGATGGTTCTGAGGACTCCTTCATGTCCTCCGATGGGGGAGGAGTGAAGTTCCTTGAGTAGTGGGTTACGGAGTTCAGGTGGTATGTATAGCCGTTGTTTGTAAAAGAGTTGGTTGTTGGCGTAAGTCCAATCAGTAGGTGATGCTCTTTTGAAAAGGGAAGTTTCTTCATGTATAGCTTGTAGTGCTTTGAGGACTAACAGATCTTTTGCTGAGGAGCTTGCTATCTTTCCTACTAGTTCCAAGTCAAGTTTTCTGACGAATAAATGATTGGGTAGCAAGGTGATAGCTTGGTTATCTTCCGTGACATTTACTTCATCTTTGCGGGAGAGGGCGTCTGCTGGGGCCATCTTCGTGCCAGGGGTGTGAATAAAGAGTAAGTCAAAGTCTTGGAGGAAAAGTTGCCAGCGTGCTTGTCGCCGGGAGAGCTTTCTTGGTTCCTTGAAGTACATGAGGTTTTTATGGTCGGTAAGGATTGTTATGGGGAAGTTTGTTCCTTGGAGATAGTGTCTCCATTCTTTGAGGGCGTGTATTACTGCAAGTAGTTCTCTGTCGTATATGTCATAGTTTCGTTCAGCATCTCCTAGTGTTTTGGAGAGGTAAGCGCATGGGTGCAGTTCTCCATTGGTGTCTTCTTGCATGAGTATTCCTCCAGTTGCAGTCAGGGATGTGTCGGTCATGACTGTGAATGGTTTTTGTATGTCCGGCATAGTTAATACGGGGTATTGAAGAAATGCTTCTTTGAGTTTCTGGAATGCCCGTTGGCAATCTGGAGTCCATTCCCAAGTTGTTCCTTTCTTTGTTAGTTCGTGTAGTGGTTTAGTGGTAAGTGAGAAGTCTGGGATGAATTTTCTGTAGTAGTTGCAGAATTCGATGAATGATCGAGTTGCTTTTACTGAGGTAGGTGGTTTCCATTCTTCGATGGCTTTTAGTTTGGTAGGGTCCATTTTTACTTGCCCCGGGGTTATGATCATTCCTAGATATTCCACTTCTTGCGTGTCGAAGATGCATTTTGTGGGCTTGAGGTGAAGTCCGTGGTCTTGTAGTCTCTGTAAGATCTTTTTTGTTCTTTCGTGGTGGGTAGATAGCTCATTTGAGGCTATCATTATGTCGTCCATATATATAATCAGCCATCCCTGTGCTAGATAATCGGCGAAGATGTGGTTCATGAATGCTTGGAAGGTTGCTGGGGAGTTGCATTGGCCAAAGAACATGACTGTTGGTTCAAATAGTCCTTCTGGAGTGATGAATGCTGCTTTCCATCTATCTTCCGGTTTGATTCTGATGTTGTTGTACCCCCATCTGATGTCAAATTTGGTAAAGTACTTGGCATTCTTTAGTTTGTCGATTGGTTCTGAGATCAGGGGTAGAGGGTAGGCGTTTTTTATAGTATGGGCGTTGACATATCTGTAGTCTTGGCATAGGCGAAGTGTTCCATCTTTCTTTGCTACAAAGAAGAATGGTGATGCTTGTGGGGATTTTGATGGTATAATTTTCCCTTCTTCTAGGTTGGTTTTGATGAAGTCTCGACAGGCTTCTTGTTCTTTTGGGTTTAGGGGGTAGATTTTGGCTACCCACGGAACAAATTCTTCTTTTAGTTTTATTTCATGGTCAAAGGGTCTTTCTGGTGGGAGTTCCCCTTTTGTCGGTTCTTCGAATACCTTTTTGAACTGTTTGAATTCTTCTGGGATAGTTGTTTCTTTTGTTAGCTTCTGTTGTGCTGCTTGTGTGGCGATGGTGATTTTATAGGTTAACTCATAATGTGGATCATATCGTTTGTTCCATCGATGGGAGGTTTTCTTTTCTTGGTCGATTCCTAGGTATCTGATGAGGTACCTTTGTTCTTCAGTTCCTTTGGGTTTCTTGTTCATGGTGATTCTTCCCTCTTTCCAGTTGATTGAGGGGTTTTCTTTTTGTAGCCAGGGCATTCCTAGGATGACGTTTTCTGTTCCACAGTTGAGAACGAGGAATTCTTGGGTGGATTTGTTTTCTCCGATGGTCATTAGTACGCTTGTTTTGTACTTTATTGTGCCTCCTTGGTTACTTGTTCCATCTACATTTTGTGCTTTGAGGTGTTGTTCCAGTTCCTTCAGCAGATATCCTTGTTTCTTGGCTAGGTTGCAGTCTATGAAGTTTCCTGTAGCTCCACTGTCGATTAGGGCTACCGTTTCAACGCTTTGAGAGTTTTTGGACAAGGTGACGGGGATTTGAATTTGTCGACTCATTACATTGTTTATTGTCCTTACTCTAAGAGGGGTAGACGTTGAGGCATCCCTCTGCGCTAAAAATCCTCGTTCAGTTCTTCTTCAATCCGTACTGCTGCCACTTTGTGGGTTTCTCCTTCTTCGGGGTTTTCTTCGTCAAAGCATGTCTTGAGTACCCTTAATATTTCTTCTTTGTTGACGTTCTTTCCTTTCAGCCCGTCTAGGTACTGGGTGAGTTCGTTCTTTTCCTTTTGAACGTACGGCGGGGGTTGTGAGGGTCCTGGCATGTTTACCACCCTTATGTGTTGGTGCGCTCCCCCTCTTCCTCTTCCTCTGTATCCTCCTCTTCTCCTGTTTCCTTTGTGGTTCCTGGTGCTGCATCCTTCTTTGTGGCATATGAAGCATAGGTTTTTCTTGATGTGGTCTGCCTTTTCTACGGGAGATAGGCGGACTGCGTCTATGTCATAGCATTTGGATCTTTCCTGGACGTGGAGTGGTCTGTCCAGTATGGTCTGGTTTTCTTTCCTTTTCCTAGGATGCTTCTGATTCTTCTTTGTTGTATGTGGAACTTGCTTGCTTGTTCTACCCATTCCGTGAGGGTAGTGGGGATTTCTTTTTGAGAGAGGACCATTGTTGCCAATTCTGGGTCGAGTCCTTTGGCAAATTGGTCTACGACTGCTGCATCATCTACTTTTCTGCCGGATTTGGCGAATACTAGTTGAAATGCAGATATGTAGTTCTTGAATCCGCTTTCTTCGTCTTTGAGGTTTTGTTTGAGAGTTTCTAGTGTTTCCCTTGCTTCTTGTTGAACGTCGTAGGGGTAAAAGGTTGCTAGGAAGTTTTTCTTGAAGTCTGCCCAGGTGTAGTCGGGTAGATCTTGGTGTTCTAGATAAAATGCCTCCGCAAAATACTTTTCCCTTCCTTTGGACATTTTGTTCAAGGCAATGATTATTTTCTGGCCATCTTCGGTATAGATTTTTCTGTTCATAGCGAAGTACCCTTCCATGGCTAGTATCCATCTCATGGCATCTTCGGCTTGTCCAGAGAAGTCTTTGGGTAGACCTGCTTTGAGTTCTACTGGTTTGTCTGCCATTTCTTCAGTTGGTTTGGCAGTTTTGGGTATCCAAAATTTGGGGATTTTTGGACGTTCCTCTCTTTGTTTTCCTTTGCCTGCTATTTTTACTTCTAAAGTCCTTTCTGGGGAGTATGGTGGTTCAGGGTAATTCGCCCTCCACAGTTCTTCCTGTTGTTCTAGTCTGCTCCTGTAAGATTCCTTGTATTCTCGGTCGATCCTTTCTTGTTCGGATAAGGTTGGGGAGGCAGATCTTATTACTATCCTGGGTTCCTCTTCTTCTTCTGGTGGAGGAAGTTCGGGGGTGAAGCGAGGTGGGGTAATAGGATCTTGTTCGGTGGAGGAAGGAGAGGGGGTGCGGGAGCGGGCAGAGAACTTTGATTTTTGGACGAAAATTTTGGTGGATGGATCTCCTCAAGTCGATGCTTGGGAGTATAGGACAGCTAGTTCTTTTGTTAATGTTAAACCAAGCTTCTTGCAAGAACTTCTTTGAGCGGTCTCTTTCATTTGTGGTTAAGGATTTGTTCTTCTTGGTTACTTCTTTAGAGTCTTTCACTAGTTCGCTTGTAACTTGGTATGATTGCATAGAACTAGCTACCGTTACAAGTACGAGGAGACTCTTTATATAATGAGGCGGTTTGAGCACGGACCAAGACATGAGGCTTCCTCATGTTGGGCGGTGCTCTGCTGCGGAACGAGTCAAGGACAGAAATGAAGTTAACATGCGGTATCCTTGAGGTGAAGAAGTTGAACGTAAGACCACGAGGATAAGATATGTAGCGGAAATAAAAGGAGGCTATGCTGTTAGCTACCATGGAGATTGCGCGCAATCTCCCAACATAATGGGAATGATCGGTGATTGTAAGTAAGCATAGAGGTTCTCTTCCATGAATCTTCCCATGGAAACTATACCAAAGGCCAGAGCGTCTTCCCTAGGGAGAGACTGATACTCTGGGGGAGAAGGAATCAACGTATCGTACTCAAACCAATAATCGTACCATTCTATAACAACAATAGTCTTATAAAAGAATAAAAATTTACTAGAGTTGGCAATCACTCTTGTTTGTAGAATAGATTTCTTCTAATAAAAATGTATGTTGAAGATATAGACACAGGCAATTTTGTTTTTTTGCAGCAAGTATAAGTCTATAGAAATGTAATAAAGATGTCATATTTATATAAAAGTAGTATTTTACTTTAATTGACTATAATAAGCAATTAAAGTGTTGGAAAGAGACAAGTGGTCAAATAAAGATTGTCATATGATTATGTAATCATGCAATACTATGTATGACATTTGAACTCCAACACTTTTTCTTAAATAGCATAAAATCCTAGCTCTAAAGCAAAATGCTTGGTCTTAGCAAAGAGGAGAGCTTTTGTAAAAGTATTAGCAATCTTACTATCAGTAAAGCAATAGATCAAATGAATAGAATCCTCTGAAATGGAGAAACAAATAAAATGGTAGCATATATCTATATGCTTAGTACTTGCATAATAATTACCATCTTTGATAAACATAATTGGTGTGTAAAGAATAAAAGGTCTAACTTGAATGTATACAAAAACTAGAAAAAAAGTAATGAAGGTGTAGTAAAAATAGGACCAAAGTGTGTCAAATTTGATTATGTAATCAACTAATATCTACAGCTTTCTTGCATTCAATAATTTATGTTCTACATTAAAAGCAAGGGAAATAGATATACAACTAAGCAGATATACAAGAGATAATGTAGCATAAATGTTAAGCTATGTTTTTTTATTCTGGTGGTATTTGGATGCAAGTGTAGTAAAAAAATGCATGAGATAAAGACAAATAGTTGATCAATATATTTGTATAAATATATGGATTGTGAAAATGAACAGGTTCTCTTTAAAAAAGAAGAATATGTGAATATGTGAATGAATATGTAAGAATAAAATGGATGTATTTCATGGATAATAATATAAATATGAAGATGAGTTAAAATGAAGATGAATTGAGATGGGATGATGTGATCACTCTTACTCTCACTCAACACAGGCATCCTGGACACCCACACCCACACCTGTATATAGTGATCACATGATCACTCTCACTCTCACTCAACATGGGTGTCCTGGATGCCTGCACCCATACCAATGTACAATAATCACATGATCACTCTTACTCTCACTCAACACAGGCATCCTGGACACCTGCACCCACACTTGTATATAGTAATCATCTATACTCTATACTCTCATCCAATCTAGATGTTTCACATGCCAACATCTATACCTATATATCTAATTCACATCTATTGTATACTTTTATCCAATACATACATTCCATATACTCATATTCAATACACTTATCTATTAATTCCATCTAGTACTATATCTTCTAGTACAAATTCCACAAACCAACCAGTTATTTTCAATTCAAAATTTAATATATGACATGGGCTTTTTCTTATTTATAATCCTATCTTCCATATTGGTAATCCTATTCTCCCCTAGGGGATGGTAAAAAATAGCTCATAGTAGAAATATATATGTTATATATGAAGAATAGACAAACAAAAAAGTTGCTTGATAACAATAACTCTTGATTTTCTGAACAAACAAAGCAAAAATAAATATTGCCTATTCTGTTTCTGACTCCTCCTCTTCTTCTTTATGCAAGTCTTCAATTCTTGGAGGAAGATGAAGAGAGGGTTGTTGTTGAAGTTGCCTGATCACAGTTGGATTCACTGCAATTTGAGGTCCTTCATGATTTCCATTTGTAGGAAGATAGGACCACCTTTGACCATTTGTTTGTCTTGTGCTCCACATACAATCACTTTCAGTGTGTGGTATCCAAGCTAGACAATTGAACTTTTGATACAGCTCTGCTCTAACTTGATCCATTTGATGTGTTGAAAGTTTGCCCATCAGATCAAGATAGGTATGATAGTAGCAAGCCTTGCCAAAATTTTGACCTGCATGTTCAGGAATCCTGCTTGGAAAGAAATGATCAAAATGAAGATTCCATTGTGTTTCAGAGCAGATAATATATTGGACTGCAGTGAATGGAAATTCAAGACATGTATAGAGATCCTTGACTGCAAGCTGTTCATGAAATGCTTGAGGTATGTTTGTCCAAGCACCCTCCAAGTGGCTTTTTTTGTTTGGTGACTCTTGAATAATGTCATAGAACATTTGCTCTAGAATTTCCTGGACCTGAACTCTAAGAGGATTTTGTACTCAAGGTTCAATCAGATCTTGATCTTGTTGGATGTCCAAATGACAATTTCCACCACCATGGTGATGAAAATAGTCAACATCTGCTCCTTGTGGATGCTGAGGGTTAGGTATAGGCAATCCATTGAGTTGATTACCAATCTCTGGCAATGGATGAGGAAGGGGATGAAGAATGTGAAAGTCTTGCATTTGATGTCTTGTTCTGTTTCCAGTGCACTTTGGATTGATTGGACGATGGCCGACTTGGACTTGACCACTGCCAAGCATGTAATGAATTTCATTGATAGTGTCCATTTCATAGGCTTGAGCAATGAACTGAGATGTAAAGCTCTTTGCTCATGGAATGTGAAATGAATATGTTCTATTGTTGGGAATGATGTTGCATATGAAATAAATACCTCCATTGTACATGAGAGGTGTTGTGATTGCATTAGGATCAAGTGGGTTGTTGTCTTCATTGAGAAGGACTTCAGGACAAGCTTCTTTGGTGAGACCAAGAGTGCAATAATTTGGGGTACAATGTATATCATTAAGAATCCAGATGGCAATAGTGCCAAGAGCAAGAGAGTTTTCTGACTCATGATCTTTGGGATTTGTTTCTTGAATGTTTTGAATGACCATATATATTGCACCCAAACAAAGCCATTTGAAATACCTTAGTTTGATGTAAAACAGTAGATCAGACAAGCATATCGAAGGAGGATGGAAAATGAAATGAAAAAGACATATCACCAATGATGAGCTGGAATTTGAATCGTTGATTGATTTATGAGATATTGAGGAAAGGACAATAGGATGTTGTTGGCGTCTGCCAAGGAAACACAAACTTCAATGTGAGCACAACCTTTCTGTGGTCTTATGTCCTCATCCTCATCATCACCAGTACAAGCGAACAAGATAGTGCTCTGTTTGTTCAAGTCATCGAGGAGTTTTGCTATGGAACAAGTTGAAAGTAACTCAAAGGCCTTTCTTACATGAAAGAGGCCTTCATGTAGTTGATAGAATACAGATTTCTCTGTAGTATATGCCTGAATATAAGAGATAACATTGGAATGATTGCTGGAAGACCAATGAAAACCTGCTATATTCTTAAGATGCATTTGATTGTCTATGTAGAATGTTCTGCTGCGATAAATGGTGTGATGCATGTTTCATATGTTGGAAAAAAATGTCAAATGATATATGAATGACAATCAGATCTCCAAGTGACTACACAACCTGGTATGCCAAATTCAAAACCAATGTCAACCAACCATTGGTCAGGATGTATGGCAGGCATGTGTAAAATGCAGGTGAGATTGTGTAGACCCTGAACACATTCATGAAGAAGATTGTCTGGATTTTCATGGTCGTTGTTATCTACAATATTATGAACAGTAGCAGCCTTCCAACTGCAAAGTTTATGGACAAAATAAGTGTCATGAAAATATGGGTGAAGAGTAGCCAAGATGGCAAGATAAGAATCTGCAAAGTTGGTAAGGAGATGGGTGGGTACATTTACACTTCTGAAATAGAGGTGACCAACTATATCATAGCTTGTTTCCAGGGCAATGTGATAGTTGACTGGCCAATGAGTTGCTTGATTTGGCATAAGATGGCAAATGGTAGGAAGAAGGGCATGATTATATATAAGCTCAATATTGGCAGAAGGGATCTTTGAAGAATCAAAGTGATGATACATTCTAGGAAAGAATATGTGAACAACAGATCAATTGGCTACCTTTCCAAGGGAAAGATTGGATATCTTGTGCATGGGAACATAAATTGAAAGATTCTAATAGCAAAGAGGTGAGGGAACAAAAGGGAACAGAGGGTAAGAATGTACTTGGTCAGTCAAAGTGAGAGTGGTGACATGATTGTTTGAAGTAAAAGTATCACGAAAAGAGGGCATTGGCCAAACAGTAAGGGGAATAGTGTAGAGTAGAGTTTTGGTGGTGCCTATGAGGAAGTTGAAGTTGCGAGTAGCATTGAAACAAGTTATGTCAGGGAGCCTGAGTAATGTTGAGGGTGATGTTATGCTGATTGTCAAGTTGTAGACCACAATGGCCTGCAAGAAAGAACTTGAGGAATCTCAATATGTCCATGTCATCACCATCTTCAATGGCACTGTAGTATTGCAAGACCTCATCTATAAATTGGTGAAGGGTGAGCTGTGTGGGGTTCTCCTCACAATTATCAGGATATTGACACATTGGGATTGAGATAGATATTTGGTTAGTGTTAACATTGTGCCAAGCCTCAAGACTTTACTTTGCAATCATTGATAGTCTTCCTGGAGATTCCTTTGGAGGTTCTTGTTGTTTGTTCTATAGTGTCCTTCACTAGTTATTTTGGACTTGGTACAATTGCATAGAACTAGCTAAAGTACATTGGCATAGAAGGTACAGTATTTATACTATGGGGAAAGTGCATGGACCAGGACATGAGGTTGCCTCATGCTCTGGGCTATGTGTTGCTATGGAATGAGTCAAAGATGGATATGAAAGGCACAAGGTAACCTCGAGGTAAGAAGGTTTAATATAAGATCTCAAGGTGGGCTATGTAAATAGAAATAAGAAGAGGCTGTCCCCTAGTAACTTGGGGACTGGGTGTGGTCTCCTGACATGAGTGGGACGATGGGGTTATTGAGGAATGCGTAGAGGTTCTCCTCAATAAGTTGTCCCATGGAAACTATACCAAAGGCCAGAGCATCAGTGCTCTTCAGGAGCTGATACTCTGGGAATGAAGAAATCAAAGTATCATATTCAAACCAATAAGTGTACCATTCCATAACAGTTAGGGATGTTATGAGAAATGGAGGGAGGACAGAAGGAGGTAGAATAGGAAGAGGGAGTATAAGTATGTGGGAAGAAGGATGGAGTTGATTGAGTAGTGGCTTACAATAAAAGAAACCCTGAAGGGTTGACTATGTGGGTTTACGTTGTTATCTGAACTGAATCTGAACTGAATTGAATTGAATACAAAAGAAACGAAATAGATAAATAATGACAGGAATGATAGCATATACAATGTTCATTTTATGGTGATTATGGATTTCACATAGAGTGTGGGGTTGAGGACAGGTGGACATGTGTCGTGAAGTTGAACCAGTGAGTGATGATAACTAGGAAAAGGACATTAAATACTCAGAGGATTTGCCAAAGTTTTAGTTTTCTTGGTGATGAGGCCAAGGGGGTGGGTGTCTGGGACACCTGTGATGGTTGGGAAAAGAAGGCAGTGTAAAAACCTGGGTGTCAGTGTAGGGGGCAGGCATCTGGGACACCCATGGTGGTTGGGCAAGTAGCATGATTGACAGTATAGGGGAGTGGGTGTCTGTTAACATGGATAGTACAATCAACAGCAGCAAAGAACAGGCATCCCAAATGCCCATGATGGTTGGGCAAGTAGCATGATTGACAGTGGTAGGGAATGGGTGTCCCGGACACCCAAATCAGGGTATGTAGATAAGAAAATGCTAATGGAAGGTGATAAAACAATTACTATGTCCAAACAGTAATCCAGACAGTAAATGAGGGAGGACAGAAGATGACAAGAGCATTAGTGACATGCACAATGATGGTCAGGACAAAAAGATGAGTAATGAACCATGTGCATGACTTTGATGTACACTCATGGCTGTTTGAGAAAATTTAGACTGAACTTGTAGATGCAGACACTCGCCCAATTTCAAGTCACATGAGAGGTTGGGCACATCATGTTCAATGTATACATGAGCACAACAAACTTGCACACAAACATGAATAATATATGTATGTATTTGAAACATGTTTGTATTGGCGAGCAAAAGACATGAAATATGAACAGGACAGGCTGCAATACCTACTGACATGAGAGATGAACTAAACCTATGGTAACATGTGCTCAAATGTTCTTAGCCTTAGCCTTCCCCTTCCCTTTTTTCTGTTTTGTACCAGCCTTGAACTGTCCATTGCTGGCAGGAATCAAGGCAATGCCACTAATTGACTCAGGTTGGGGTTGGGGATAAGATGATGGACCAGCAATGGGCAGAAGAGGTTGGGTGCAGGACTTTATCCTGGTGGTAATGGGACAGAGTGGCGAGATTGGAGTGTTACAAGACGATACTCCATGACCGGGTACACCGTCTAGAAGCTCTAAACATCGAGACACCAACCTACTCCCACTAAGGACGAGGAGTACTACCACTCATTTTCGCTAAAACACCTCTACGAAGGAACCCATACAACCAATCCTTAACCAAGATAACCTCTACACAACACCACACCACAACCTGACGACCTCACAGAGAGGAGGGACATCGTTCTCAAGAACCTCGCAGAAGAGGAGGAACATCATCAACGAGAACTTCGCAGGAGGAGAGGAATATCATCCCTTAAGAACCTCGCAGAAGAGGAGGAGTACCATCCTTTAACAAAACTCGCAGAAGAGGAGAACCACCATAATGACAACCTCGCAGGAAGGGAGGAAGTAACACTCTTAGAAGACCTCATCTACAAGAGAGAGCATCACCTCCAGGAACCTCACAGAGGAGGAGAGACACCACCAACGATACCACGACCATACCTCACGAGTCACCATGGCTATGCCACAGCATCATGGGTCATCAAGGCTGTACCACAGCCTTTCTCAGCCTTCGCAGCTTATAGTCATCGGGATGACATCACAAGTAAAGACACCTTGACAACCGGAGAGAGAGAGGACCCCAGACATGCTCAACCAGCATGACCCCATCCATCAGACAACCCATGAAAGCCACGAGGGTCATCCTCATTATAGGAGGAGGATGTCCATATCCATATAATGAACACTCACACGAAGGGCCGTAAAGCTCACACGACAGGGCACGATGCCCGCATCCACATAATGACCATTCCCACGACGGGGCATGATGCCCGCACTTCACATAATGACCGCTCTCACGACGGGGCACGTTGCCCACCCTTCCATAGCCTTACCAGAGGCACGTTCACCTTATCACAGACACGTTCCTTCACCATACGGACATTACTAAGGCATGTATGCCTCACCACAGATCCTTACCGATATAGCACGGGTAACACTTGGTCCGTGCACCACTATGGATACTATATAAAGCACCACTTGTATAATGATGTACCTTAGCTAGATCTACGCAATCATCCTGCGTTATACAAGAGTTCTAGCGAAGTCACAGTTCAAAAGCTTGCCTCCTCTTAATTGAGTAAAGGCAACTAGGAAGGTAGTGACCAAAGGAAAGATGTCAAGTCGTCCAAACAGTCTCTAATAGGAGACGATGACCAGGACCCTTGTGTAACAAGGGATAACGTTAACATGGAGGGCTTGACAGTGGTAACAAGACCATGTTGGATTGGTTCTCAGGATGAGGTGGGTTGTCCAAACCCATCATGGCTAGCTCTGTGATCTGATTGGGATCCAACTGCTAAGTTGGGTCATTCTGCATGGCCTGTAATATCAGATCCATTTTGGGGTTCCATTTGTCTATTGATTTGGAGAGCAGAGAAGAGTCCATGAACATGTCTGGTTCAACACTTACAAAGTAAGATAAGTACAAGCAGAAAACAATAACGATGACTCATGGCAGACTGGGTTTGGAAGTGATGGGTTGTGTGGAGTTGTCAACAGTGGTAGGAGGTGAAACAACCCTAAACCAAGTGTAGTGCATAGGTCTCAGGTCACTGTAGCATAGTACTAAGTAAAGTAGAGGGGAGAATGGAGGTCAAGCAGAGGTGCTATGTGTCCTGTGGTTAAGGGGAAAACACCAAAAGAACTTGACTGAGATCTGAGCCTTGTCAAGGCCTTGGTTTATATATTGTCTATACTATTTGTACATGTTTGGTTCATGACTACATGTAAGGTAAACCCTATGCCCTGTGAGGGTCGAGTTATCAAGACTGTGGTGAGTGTTGTGTACAGGACGAGGACACAGCCTCTGGCTAGTAACATTGTTAGTCTGAGCCGGTACCCAATACCCAGTCTAAATAAGGGAACAATATATCTATATATGGTATAATTCTTGCACCCTGGTGGGAGAATGGAAGGGGATATTTGTAATCGTATGTGGGTCATGAAGTATCCAATACCCAGACCCTGATTGGTTGAGCAGAAATTAACTGCCACATCACTGATGTGGGAGAATGGAAGTGAAGAAGGAAAGAAGGGTGCCACTAGGGTGGTGCAAACAGTAATTGAAAGGTGACTCATGTCTCCTTATCAGCGATAGGGTAATTTCGTTCTTGATCTGTCATCGAGTGGCTCGAATAGGCAACTGGGTGCCATTTATCATCTTTCAAAATAGATAGTACGGCGCCAGTGGCAAAGTCCAAGGAGTCGCTCTCGACTCGGAACTGGCAGTCTATGTCTGGGTAAGCGAGAACTGGAGTGGTAGTAAAATGCCTTTTAAGGGTGTTGAATGCTTCTTGGCATTTGTCAGACCATATGGAAGGGGTATCCTTCTTTGTCAAGTTGTTTAGTGGTCTTGCCACTTTTGAGTAGTCCTTGATAAAGAATCTATAGAAGTTCACTAACCCCATGAAGAATTTGACTCCACATAGGTTCTTTGGGATCAGCCATTCCAGAATGGCTTTAACTTTCATATCGTCCATTTTGATCCCGTCCTTTCCGACTATCATGCCTAAGAAGTCAACTTCTGTGGCGTGGAAAGTACACTTTTCCAGTTTTACATATAAATCGTTTTCTTCAAGCCAGCGAAGAACTTCAAGTATGATGTGATCATGTTCAGCTTGATCATCCATCTTGGTGTTATAGAACGGTACGATTATTGGTTTGAGTACGATACATTGATTCCTTCTCCTCCAGAGTACCGGTCTCTCCCTAGGGAAGACGCTCTGGCCTTTGGTATAGTTTCTATGGGAAGACTAATAGAGGAAAACCTTTACGCCTACTTAGAATCGCCAATCGTCCCCACTATGTTGGGAGATCGCGCACAATCTCCATGGTAGCATACCCCTTTTTATTTCCGCTACATACCTTATCCTCGTGGTCTTACGTTTATTTTCTCTACCTCGAGGATACCGCATGTTATCTTCATTTCTGTTTCTGACTCGTTCCGCAGTACAGCACAGCCCAACATGAGGACGCCTCATGCCTTGGTCTGTGCTCAGATCCTCGTAGTATATAAACTATCGTCTAGTACTTATTACCGTAGCTAGTTCTACGCAATCATACCAAGTTACAAGCGAACTAGTGAAAGACTCTACGGAAGCAACTAAGAAGAACAAGTCTTCAAAACACCAAGGAGAAGGGATTCCTCTCAAGCCTTCGCCGGTAGCTTGGCTTAACATTAACACTTGGTAAATATCATTAAGTCATCTATGTAGACCACCACAATGTCGTCCATGTCGGCGAAGATTTCATTCATCATCGCTTGGAAGGTGGTGGGGGAATTGCATAACCCAAAGTACATGACTAAGGGTTTGAATGCGCCCTTGAAGCAGACGAAAGCAGCTTTCCATTCATCACCTTCCTTGATGCGGACATTGTTGTAACCCCATTGGAGGTCCATTTTTGTAAAGAGCTTTGCGCCACGAAGTTTATCCACTAATTGGGAAATGAGCGGAAGAGGATAATTATTTTTGACCATGTGTTCGTTAAGGTATCGGTAATCCTGTACCATGCGCTTTTTACCGTCCTTCTTTGGAACGAAGAAGACTGGAGAGGTTTGAGGGGATTTAGAAGGTCATATGTACCCCTTAGCCAGCTGGTCGTCTAGGAAGGCTTTGACCTCTTCTTGTTCCATCACTGAAAGGGGAATCAATCTATCCTTTTTTGGTGTGAAGGTATCTTTGAGATCTATGGTGTAATCTCATGGTTTGCATAGTGGCATTCGTTCCGATTCCTTTTTGGAGAATACGTTATAATATCTTCTATATTCAGGTGAAACAAGATCTTCTACCGCTGGTTTTGGATCTTGCTTTTGTTTGTCTGTTTGCACTTCGAGCGCTCTAATCATGGCGTGGACCTGGTATTGCAGGTCTTCCTCCTTTTTCTCCTGTAGGCGTAAGAAAAGGGGTTTGCTCTGCAAACAGTGGCAGTGACGGGGGCATCGGGTCATCTGGACTGTGCCTTTTGTCCAATCTATTTCCGGGTTGTGTTGTTTGAGCCATTCATATCTGAGGATGAAGGTGTTCTTTCCCAGATTGGTTACTTCTGCCATTACCTTTTCTCGGTGTTCCTGGAACTCTACTACTAGCTCCACTGCATGGGAAATACTTCCGGCAGAGTTTTTGGTTCCATCAACGTTATAGACAGGGATCTCGTGTCAGAGTTTCATTAGAGGGAATTTGGCATCTTGTGCCCATTTTTAGTCAATAAATATAGCATTGGCCCCACTATCTAGTAAGGCCTTTGTGTGGGTATAGTTGTCTTCACGTCAGTTAGTGAAGGGGGCTATGTGGATATCTAGAAGGATTTCTCGATCTAGATGGAGGTTCCTGACAAAGATGTTTTCGGGAAATTGATCTTCGACAGTAACATGTGGTGGAGGTGTAAAAGGGGAATTAAGCACCGGTGTAACGCTCCAGCCAAGCCTCTGTGAGGGCTCCCCTGTTGGCAATAAAGATTCTGTAGAGTTAGGAGAAAATTGTTTGGGGATGTCCAAGGCATCCGATTCTGTACATTCATCAATTGTAAGTAAAGAAAACAGATTTGTAGGAATATTTTTGGATTTTTGTATGTAAGAAGGGGACCATGAGGAAAATGAAGTTTGTCCGGTGGAGCCCTTACCATTCCCGATATGGTTCAGGCTTGGCCTTTTCCCGACTTCGAGGCCAGGTTTTCGTAGTCCCAGAACCAAGCCTGGGCAGCTTCGAAGTCCATTCCTTGAATATTGGCCATGTAGTCATGGCCTTTTCCTTTTGCTTCCACCTTTGGAGGTGGGGCAGCATTACTGTTGGTCTGGCTCCTCGGCGCAGAGTGGACATATTCCTTGTTGGTGCTTTTATCCTCTTCCCAGAAGGTTGTGCCTTTGTCGTTCGAGGTGCGGACGTTTCATGGCCGCCTTTTCGAGCAGCCCTGTCGGTGGGATCGGTCTTGGACCAATTTGTATCCGCACTCTGGACACTTCTTGAGTTCCGGGTGTTTGCAATCTCTTGTAAAGTGGCCTTTTCCACCACAGCCAAAGCATTCATGTGCAGCCGTTCAAGCTGCATCTATCTCCATGGCATTTGGATCACGGGAGGGTCTCCATAGTTCAGATCCTCTAGTGGTTCCTCGTGCGAGGAGTTTCATCAAATTTTCTCATTCACCTTGGATCCATAGGTAATTGGTGAATGTATCTAGGTCTTGTGGGTAGCCATTCTCCCGCATATACCTCTGTACGATCTCTTGATTTGCATGGTGGTATAGGAGATCTATTACGTGTGCCAGATGTAGTTCGGCCATGAATTGATGGGATTCAAATTTGGACAGGAATGTCGCCATGTCCATCTTTCCTTGAGTGAGGTGGAGCAGCTGTTGCTTATGCCACTCCTTATCGTTGATGGGGCGGAAGTGCACCAGCATCACTTTCGTGAATTCGTCCCAGGAGGGCCAGCCCCTGGTTTGTGCACCTTGGAAGATCATGTTGGCGACTCATGCGGCATCACCTTTCTTCATTCGGGAGAGGACCACCCATATAGTGGTGTTGTCGTTGAGGACGTGGGGGTTTTCTGCTTTCCACATTAGGATTTTTCCCCACCATTCATTGAATACACAGCCCCTGGTTCCATCAAAGTCTCCAGGGTCCGCGATGATTTTCAAGAGCTTAGGTTCTCTGCAGGGTGCCGCTCCCTGAGCCCCTGCAGATGCTGCCGCAATTTGATCTTCCGCTTGCGTCAGATCGTTCCTTAGTTGTTGGATCGTCGATCATTGACGATTGATAATTTCCGAAAGTCTCTCCCTCTGTCATCGAGCGGAGAGATGTAATTCTTCTAAGGCTTCTAGGTACAGTCACAGTTGTGCCCCTACTTCTATGATGTCTTGGTCATGGTGCAGACTTAAGGCCATTAGGCTTGCTGCAAGTATGGGAGGGAGTACGGTTTGGGGGTTTGCAGGTTCACAGGGTTGAGATCCAGACATTTTTGATGAGAAGAATGACTATATTTAGAGAAATTTCTTGTAGTCTACCCTCTTTACTTCCCTCAGCTTCTTTATTGTCGAAGGGATGTGGTACCCTGGAGCAGGTCCTTCTCCGATCCTATATCTAGTCTTTGTGTAAGTTCTCCTCTGCTGTTTGGTAGGAGGAGGAGGGGGAGATGGCAAGAGGGATGATAGGGGTGAGAGAGAGCCTAGCTCGATCTCTGAATGTTCTCGCTTCTTTGGATTGGAGCTTTTGTTTAAGGAAAGCCTTATAATGATTGGTGAGGGCTCCCTCTTGATAGGCAGAGCAGAGATTGTTTGTTCTGAGGTGGTGTCGTAAAATGGATGCCCCGGTGGTGGGAGTAGGGGCCCTTGGATGAGGCGGGTGAAGGGTGGCAGTGATCTCTCTGGAGAGAAGTTGTTGGGGTCGATCTCTCTCTCTTCTTCGTAGAGGCTCAACCCAGAGGTTAAGTCTTCTTCCAACGTCTCTAGCAACGAGATGGCTTGGACGTGGAAGCAGGGGTGGATTGGTGGCGAGGGATCTTGCTCTGTACTCTCTAATTCAAAGGTGAAGTCGTCCAATAAGCCTCCAGGCCCTGGTCCCAATAGCCCAACTTCGGAGCCTGCTGCTGACTGTTCCTCTTCTACTACATTAATCTGCACATTCAGGAACCTAGCAATATGCCGTGCGTACTGTTCTCGGTCCTGTTGGATAGAGAGGAGGGTCCTGTGGAATGAGATCGGCACTTGTAGTGCGTACTACTGTTAGTCGCTGTGCTTGATGTCCATACGGTTCATAACTATTACAACATACTCTTATCTGTTTTGAATACAAGGGCAAAGGTAAGGTGATGAGAGTCTAGTCTAGTGAAACAACCAATGGCGAGGTCGCAAGATGCGAAGCCCTTAGGTTTGCACTAGTATTCAGAGGTTGAAAGTCACTTAGAGGGAAAACTCCAAGAGACTAGACTGAGAATTGTTGCCTCAGTGTCTCCCAGTATATATAAACTAGGACGCTGTATGTACATGTTGTGCTACAGCGGTATCGACGAATCCTGAAGTCCAGATAACAGTCTATGCTACCCAATGGTGTATCATGCTCAGCACAGCCGAGATAAGTATGAGTAAGCCTGCAGCAGCGGGGATCAAAAAGAAGAGAAGCCATCAAGGCTGTGAGGCGGTAATGAAAAGAATAGAAGCGGTAAGCAGAAATGAGCGTAGTGTGCCGCATCGTAGATGTGGTGGTGGGAAATGAATGCCATTACTGTTAAGGCGTAAGGCGGAAATGAAAAGGTGATGGAGATCTCCATATCCTAGATCAGTTAAGATCTAGATCAGGCAAGTATCTCAGAGTCAGATGGAACTTAGTGATCCCGAGTTCCTGTGAGGGAACTGTGAGTCCTACCATGCACTCTTGTGCCGGGTCTGCGAAAGATAAAAGATAAGATGCATCTGTTTATTGTGATAAGATAAGAGAGAAAGAATATGGGTGAGTCCGTGTGTGGATCAGTGGTCTGCAGTGCAATTACCCTGCTTTAAACGGTTCAATAACCGTGGATTCTGATCCGTTGTTGTAGTGATTGCAACAGAAGCCTTACTGTAGCAGAATGAGTTTGTGCAGAAACTGAGGGTCTTTCCATTGGAAATGCAACCTTCATGCCTTGGGCAGATATGAAGCCTTTGAACAAGGTAAGCAAACTGCATGCACAATGTTATGGATTACTTGCCACATGACCTTTCCATGGATTATGAACCTATAATGGATGAGACCTCCTGGTAACAGATGTCCAAAACTGAGTCAGCAATGAGAGAGACATCAGTGATATGCTTGACCCACTTCAACAGCCCTGGCTTCCTTGACTGCAACCTTGATTCTCTGAACCCCAATTTCATTTCACCTCTCAGCAGCTCTGCTGTCAGTGCTTCAGATAGTGCAGGTGTTCTTCTCTGGCAAAGTTATCACTGCTGGAGGGACAGAACATAAAGGGTAGATTTGAAGCTCATCATCAAAACGCAGGGCATGCAAGATCAACCATAGTATGCACACAACAAAATATGGCACACATGAGATCAAGTGGTGCATACAAGACCAAACAGGCACCACAGTGGGAATAAATATGCAAATATAGCACCATACGGATGAGCTGTTCTTGATACTTTGAGCCTCTAATGCTCAGTAGACCTGACAGTCACTGAGAGCTAAATGATTCACCCCTTCAATGGGGAATAAAAAAGAGCACTATCAATGGCCCATGGAGTTTAGCATGGGATGGAGTGCAAGGTGAGGACACTGGTCCAAGACCATGATGATCTGGATGGGATGCACTGACTGGTTGCACCACATATAGCCCCAAGCCTTGCGAATGACAAAGTAAAAAGCAGGTATTACTATGTGTATTATGGCATGCCACAAAAGAAAGACAAAGCATAACAAAGCACAAGGGAAAAAATATGATGGTCCCAAGATAGAGGACAGAATTGACCAAAAATTGCAGACAAGACATAAAGTGGGATCTCTTAATGTGTCACTATGAGTTCTTACCACTAGAGTGTTTCTGATTGGCCTTGACTGAATTGACTCTAGGCCTGTCTGCATTGGTATCAGAATTTGTGGAGGTGATTTGGGGAATGCATGACTGGTGCTTTTGTTTTCCCCTTCAAGATTCAAGAGAATATTCACATTTGAGATGCTGTCAGGCACATTGACTGGGAAGAGTAAACATAAGTATATACTCAGCAAAGATGGTTGTGTCACAGCTATCAGCACGAAGATTAGGTGATTAAAAGGAAATAATTGTATAATCCAGAAAATATAATGCAATGCATCAAAACTGGCATGTATGACTGAAATGGATTAAAATGGAAATGTACTCACCTGCAGGTCTTGTCCTTGCTGCCCAGTTGTGGTAGATGGCAGGCAATCTTCTGCCCTCAACAAAATAAGCATGCAAGGGTGGGTTTCTTATTCAGGGACTGCTTTGTATGGGATACTGGGGACAGGTGGAGAGGCGACTATGGAGATGGGGACCGAGAATGGTGTTGCTGCAAACAAGTGCTTGAAGAAGAATATTGCTGAGAGGGTGACTGAGAGAGAGACATTGGTGAAGGAAGCTCACTAAGCACATATAGTTGACTAGAAGTGAAATGGTGTGCACACGTTGATGTTTTTTTCTACTCATCCTGACCAGTGTTCATCTGGAACAAGGTATCATGGATGAACAATGGCAATTCCAAGGCCCCACCATCCTGTGTGGCTTGTAACAGCAGAGGGGCCTGGAAATATGGTGGAAACACAATACTCGTAGAAGGATAGGATAACGAGTCCATTGGAGATTCATCATATATAGGAATCATGGGTTTCTGGTTCTCCACACATTGCATAGACGACTCTGCTGGAGATGCAGTATTTGTCAAGCTAAAACAATCCTAAGAGCAACATCAAATCCCAGGTTGTCCAGAGTGACAGCATAGACCACTTAGCCAATCATAGATAGAGGGGAGACAGTGAGTACTGGTGAACCATCAAGGCTCCTAGCTCTTAGAGGGCAAGACCAAGCATAAGGTCAAGACTAAAACCAAGAGAACCAGACTGAGGGGATCCCTCAGTTGGGCCTTGGGGTTTATATATCTCTAGGGTTGTATGTACATGTGTATGTCTAATCTAGATAAGAGCACAGCCTAACATGTGTTCTACACATGTTGGCATAGCCATAAAATGGAAGAGAAGCAGTAGCATGAGGAAAAGGCATGGTGTGGCAGGAAATGAATCAATCTAGGGTCTATAAATGAAAGGCATGAGGTAGAGGTGCAGATCAAGGGTCTAAGGGTCCAAGATCTAATAGAGATAAGGGATCAGCATAGCCATGCACTGCATGGAGATTAAAGCAATGAGGCTGCCACATCACTGATGTGGCAGAATGGAAGAGAAGCATGCAGGGTCCAATGGAAGGAGTGAACAGTGAAAGGAGTGAATAGATGAAGGTGTGACATAGTGAAGGTGTGAAGATGTGAAGATGTGACATAGTGAGGGTGAGGCTGTGCATAGATAAGATAAGAGCCATGTGGCAAGATAAGATAAGATAAGAAAAAACATAGGAAAAATGGAAAAATAAGTGAAACTGCAACACATTGCTCCTTCATCAGTGGAGCAGACTTTGTGTTTTTGCCCTTTCGAGCACTTTGGTTTGTGAATTGTCCCATTTGATGTCCACAAACATTCCATACACTTTATTTTTGAATACATGCACTGCTTTGAAAAGTGACCTGTTCCTCCACAGTTATAGCATCCAGTGTTGCTGCTTTTAGCTGCATCAATGTCCATAGTGTTAGGGTCTTGTGTAGTCCCCTTTTGGTTAGAGTGACTGGAAGCCCTTTCAGTTCCTTTTGTCATCAGTCAGAGGAGATCCAATCTAGTGCCTTGTTGGCGAAGATGGGTGATGAAGTCTTGGAGGACCGTGGGGGCTCTGTTCGTGAGCATGTACTGTTTGATGATTCCTTGATCAACAATGTGGAACAGAAGGTTGATACATTGGTGTTCCAGCAGTTGGGCCATGAGCTGGTGCATTTCAAACTTTGTGGGAAACGCAGCCATGTCCATCTTTCCTTGCCATAAGGATAGCAGTTGCTGTTTGTGCCACTCCTTATTGTTTATGGGCCAGAAGTGGGTGATAAGTGTTGCTTTGAAATCTGCCCACAGCAGGTATCCCTGTGTTGCTGAGGCTGTAACAATAGTGTGGACTAAGGTGGCAGTGTCTCCTGATCTCATTTGTCCAAGGACTGCTCTTATAGCTGCATTGCCTTGAAGTGTTGCATTATTTTCTGCTTTCCACATTTGGACTTTTGTCCACCAATTGTCGAACTTTCGTCCTCATGAGCCATTATAATCCCCTGGGTTAGGAATGACCTTAGAGAATTTCAGAGTGCCTCCCAGTCCTGCTGGTGCTGCTGGTGCTGCTAATCCACCCATTCTGGCTTGTAGTTGATATGCTGCGTTTTGTAATTCTTGTATTTGAGTCCATTGTAGTTGGACTCTCACTGTTGCTTTGTTTGACTGCATAGTGAGGGCATTTAGCATAGCATTTTGTTGCCCTAGGTAGTTCCTTATTTCTTGGGCAAAGGTTTGAAGGTATCCTCCTCTGTTGTCATTCTTGATTTGGGTGAGGACATTTCCTAATGTGTCAGGGATTTCGAATGCGGCCATTGCATAAAGTCAAAGGAAGATGGAATATTTAGAGAAACTTCTTATAGTCTACCTGCTTCTTTTTCCTGAGTCTCTTTATCTCCGTTGGTATGTGATATCCAGGTATCAGTCCAAACCCTATGCAATAGACAGTTCTGATGTACTCTCATCTCTGCCTCTTATGTGGAGGGGGAGGGGTCTCTGGGAGAGGTGTTAGCAGTGACAAAGGAGTCAGAGTCCACTCTCTCTTGGGGGCATGGTTGGGGAAAGTGGTGTGGCGTTCAGTGGATGAATAGTGCAGAGCTATAGGTGTACTCTCCTGCTTGATAGAGACTGTGGAGTTGTGGGTATGCTCCTCTATGTCAAATAACTCAGTGCATGTATGGCAGAGAGCCTTTAACATAGGAGGACCTGATATGAATGGTCCTGGAATGGACTCTGGTGTGTGGTCATTGGGGTTTTCCTCACTCAATGAGAAGACCTGTCCATCATCCAATTTCCCTAATTCAAGTGGGGGTAAGTTGTCAGGGGCTGCTGATGTGATAACTATAGGGAGGGGGTGTGCATTCTCATCTGCGCCTTCGAAGTTCTCCCAAAATCCTTCTAATGAGCTTCCACACTCTGGTTCCGGTGAGCCAAAGTCTGGCACGACCACTGACTGCTCCTGTTCTAATCATACATTAATTACTACTGCCTCCCAGGCACAAACTTGAGCATCATACTCAGTTTGGGTGGTGGCAGAGGCAGAGAAAGGACAGAGAGATCTGTGAAAAGTGATCAGCACTTAGTGCATGCTCTCCGGTTAGCCACTATGTTCAATCTTGTACAGTACATTAGGTTATGCACTGTTAAGGTTAATGTGGGGTGTGAGGTGAGATATGGAGTCAAGTTCTAATAAAACAACCCTAAACCAAGCATAAGGTGTAGGTCTCAGGTTGCCATAGCATAGTACTAAGTAAAGGTGGAGGGAAGAGGAAGTAGGGGTCAAGTGGAGGTGCTATGCATCCTGTGGTCAAGGGGAAAACACCAAGAGAACTTGACTGAGGTCTGAGCATTGTCAAGGCCTTGGTTTATATATTATCTATACTATTTGTACATGTTTGGTTTCTAGCTACATGTATGGTATATCCTGTGCCCTTCAAGGATTGAGTCATCAAGACTGCAGTAAGCATCATGTACTGGGCGAGGACACAGCCTCTGGCTAGTAATACTGTTAGTCCAAGCCAGTACCCAGTACCCAGTCTAAATAAGAAAACAATATATCTATATAAGATATGATTCTTGCATCTTGGTGGAGAAATGGAAAAAGAAGTTCATAAATGTATGTGGGCTGTGGAGTACCTGGTATCCAGACCCTGATTGGTTGAGTGGAAATTAACTGCCACATCACTGATGTGGAAGAATGGAAGCGAAGAAGAAGAGAAGGGTGCCACTAGGGTGATGTGGACAGTGATTAAAAGGTGACTCATGTCCATATCCTAGATCTGGAGATCTGGATTGGGCGACAGTCATCATCATGTGGTAAGAAGTACTACTGGTGGTCATGGGACTCTTTAATGCCAGTGTCATCTGTGCACATAGTGCCAGGGCTGCAAAGATAAGATAAGAGTATGGTGTATCCTGTTGCAAACGGACTACAACGCAACACGGACTTAGCGTTACTTTCTTTTTCTTCTTATCGCACACACGGACACATCTTATCTTCATTCACAGACCCGGCACAAGAGTGCATGGTAGGACCTGCAGTCTCGCCCCACTGGGACTCGGGATCACTAGGTTCCGTCTGGCACAGAGACTCTCGCCTGATCTGGATCT